>APFE031236385.1:0-19273 GCA_000404065.3 Pinus taeda | reverse complement strand
TTTGTATAATTGGAGTTGGGAGCTAATTTGAAGAACTTGCTTCATTCCAATTTGTTGTTCATGCTTGGTTGATTTACTGAAGTTGTTGTAGTTGAGATTTCTTCAAGTGTGCAAGGCAAGGATGGAGGGCCCCCACACCAAGCTAAGTACATTTCTTGGTTCAATTTTCATAGTTTTCATAGACTAATTTTTGTTTCAAATGTATTTAGATGTGTGATGATTGTTGAATGAATATTGGTTTAATTCTAATCTACATATGAAGGGACACAAAGGAATTTAAGTTAAATTCCCCTTCTATTTGATCTTGAACTAAAACTGAATTTCATTCTCCATTTCTCATTTGAAGTTAATTCTGCATTTCTGGTTTGAAGCAATGGTGATTGTGATATAGTAGAATTGTGAAGAAGGACAATCTGGACCTCCTTAGTTAGGAGCCTCTTCTTTTACATCTTCTGCATCATAAACCATTGTTAAATTAGTGCTCTTAGATTTATCTTCATGAAGGTAGTATTGTAGGGAAGGACAACCTGGTTCTCCTAAGTTAGGAGCCTCTTCCCTCATATATTACATAAATGAAGTAGAAATTGTGAAAATAGGTTTATGTTTGTAATATGTACTTATTTAAATCTTCAAATTTTATCTTCTAAACTTGATTATATCTGATGTCCATATACAGTGGATTTGCCTCCAAGTTTTACAAACCCGGATTGATAATTAAATACTTGTGTTAATTTAGTCAACAAATTAGCCCAACACAGATATTTCTTTGATTTGGATTTGATGAATTCCAAATCAAATTCCTGCAAAATTACAATCCATTTTGACTATTTTCCCCCCAACAATTGACGTGACAAAATATATGTCATAGGTTTGCAATCCGAAATGACAGTGGTCTTTTGGAGCAGGATATACTAGCGAAATCTCTGTACAACTTGAACAGCTGCCAAAGCTAGATTTTTGACATAAGAGTACTTAACTTCTCTATCATTAAGATTGCAACTCAAATAATATATTGGATTGATCTAGAATTTATCCAGGACAAAGAATTAAAGGTATTATATACTCATGTGCATGGATGTGCCTATGTTACTTAAGCAACAGATTGATAAGATTGCTAGAATACATAGACACTAAGGCAATCAAAGAAAACATAATAGTCAAACATGTAAGCAAAACAAGTTTAATAAGGAGTTCATCCAATGATCCTGGGCTACGTCTCCTGGTCCAGACTTTCAGTGGTGGCATCTCTATTATGTTTTCAAGCAGAGTTTTTACAACAGTGAGCTCGATTCGAGACCCACTAAACAAAATGAAGTCAGTAGGAATGGAATGCACAGACTCTCCTTACTGAAACTCGACCTCTGAGGGTCACAGTAGTATGACAGGATTATGCCAAGGAGTTTGCTTGAACCTCTCAAGCCTTCAATGGAGTACACAGACTCTCTGACTCTCTCTGGCTTTGTCTGGCTCGATGTTGCCTTCAGGTCAGCTCAGCTTCTACTCTCTGTTCTCTGTTATTAGCTTCCAGCATCTAGTTAACTCTTTTCTGCCTCTCTGTGTGTTGTTTTTTTTGCTTCTATCAGGTCATGGCTTTAAAGCCAGTCTATTCTTTTGACTATTTATTTCCACTTCCCGGCCTTCTGGTTTCCTTACCTTTATCTGTTCGAATTCCTCTACTCTGCATCATCATCACTAGGTAACGCCTCGCGGGGAGGTGACCACCTGTTTTCCAATGAACTGGGTGTCAGATTCCTTGAATCATTTTTGAATGGCCGTTAATTCTGTTTTCTTCAAGATCGCCCGCGAATTATGAATCGTTTTCCAACTCATCATCCATGTCAGTATTCAAATCCCTTGTCATCTTGCTTTTTGACCTATCAAATCTGGTCAATCATCGGGACCTATCTCCACCGTTGATCTGAGCCCCCTAGATCCTACGGTCATTCTTCATATCAGGTGGACAAGTCACACGATGTTTACCTGTCCAATGCAGGTGGTTTTCTCTCTCATTTTCCAAATGCATGTTACTCTATGTGTGGCATCGGGGAGGACTCAGTCAAAACTGCTTACCATCTCGAGGCCTTCCGATATCTTACTGGTTTGTGGAATCTCGTGCTATGGAACCAAATGCATTACTTTTCCGAATTTTATAGAGATTTCGGGTCCGAGTGCTTTAAGGCTTTCCTTCACTATGGGGGATGCCCAGTGATACGCGATTAGCACTTTAGCACTAATCACGTATCAGAAACGACCCCTGTTTCTTTATTTGGCCTTCGGTTTTGCCAGTTTGCGTCAGTGCGCATTACCATGGGCCAACAGTCTGTGCACTCGACCGAGGGTCCTCATTGCTCCACTCTGGCCACAACTGCAATTGTTACAAGGATCCCTTCTGATAGCTTTGATTTTTCTAGGACTTGAATCCTTTAGCATAATTTGAAATAGTCATGAAAACTTAGAGAGTGTTCTAGGATCCAATTCAGATCATGGCCTTCCTGCTGAAAAAGATTTTGGACCACCAAAAGTTGGTTTTCTTTTAAGCATCAATCAAGTGAGGGTATTGCTTCCTCACTTGCTTAATTTCTATCCATTTCACACTGCTTGGTTTTGAACCTTTGAGTCCAATCCTGAGGTATTCAACATCCCCTCTACATGTAGTTCTTACCTTCCTGTCCAGAATTGTATCTTCCTGCAATTCATTAAGACATTCAGGCAACAGATCATCAATAGAAGCCAATTGACTCTGCTCTTCATAATCTTTGATTAATGAAGGTTCAAATAGTCTCAAGTTGTCTTCATTAACGACTGAGTAGATGTGCATGTAAGTTGGTAGATCAAGGCGAAAATAATTCTCACCAATTTTCTCAAGTATCTTGAAAGATCCATACCTTATTGGCTTCAGCTTCTTACCTTCACCTTGAATTTCGTATTTGCTGATATACAGCCAGACTTGATCACCAACTTGGAAACTATGCTCCATCTGATGCTTGTCATGCCTTGCCTTGTACTTGGCTTGGATCTTTTCCAGTTGTTCCTGTACTGCCTGGTGAATCTCTTGGATTTGTTCAATGAACTTGGTTGCCTTGTCCACTTCACTATGTTCATCAACTGCTATGTCTTTACCAAAGACAAAATCCAAGGGAGACCTCGGTGTGAAACCAAAACAGGTCTCAAAAGGAGATCTCTGTATAGAAGAATGTTTAGCTCGGTTATAAGCATGCTACACATAACATAAATGTTCATCCCAAAGTTTGGGATGCTTGCTGCAATAGCCTCTGAGAAACTGGATCACTATCCTAATGACCACCTCAGTTTTGCCATTTGTTTGTAGACGAAAAGTTGTGCTCTTCTTCAGCCTGGTGTCCATCAATTCCCACAAACTTGACTAAAATTTCCCAACAAATCGGGTATCTCAATCTGATATTATGGAAGCGGGTAATCCAAAATGGACCCATACATGCTGGAAGAACAACTTTGCAATTTTTTCAGTTATAGTCTGTTTGTTACAAGGTATTAAAATACACATTTTGTTGAACCTATCCACAACAACATATAAATAGTCATGACCTTTCCCAGATTTAGGCAGTCCTCCAACAAAGTCCATGGAAACACTTTCCCAAAGATGAGAAGGAACTGGTAGTGGAGTGTACAAGCCTAGTTTTCTATTGCTAGGCTTACTTTTAGCACACATGGTACACCCTCTTACATATCTAGAAACCGTCTCATTCATTTTTGGCCAATAACAAAATCGTTGCAGCTATGCAACAGTTTCACTTACACCAAAGTACCCTGATATTAGAGAAGTGTGTGATTCTCAAATTATCTTTACTCTTTCAGTTTGTGGAATACATATCTTCCCAAAATGATACAAGAGTTGGTCCTTAACATGATAATCCAATTCTTCTACCCATTTTCCTTGACTTGAAGTTGCATATACATCTTTAAAATCTATTCTTCAGCATATTGTTCAATGTAGCTCTCATGCAATACTGAATTATGCTTAAGTATAGTAGATGCATTTATAATTGGTCTAGACAACATATATGCAACTTTATTATGTATGCCCTTTTTATATTTGATGACTAAATGAAACTGTTGCAAAAAACCCATCCATCTATAGTGTCTTGATTGCTGCAACTTAGTTTGGGAGTGTATATATTGAAGTGGTTGATGATCAGTATGTATAACTGTCTCTTTGCCCATTAAGTAATGTTTCAACTTTTTCACACTCTATACTAATGCATACAATTCTTTATCATATGTGGGATAGTTAACTACCGCAGAATTAAATGTCTCAAAATGATAACATATGGGTTTATTGTGCTACATCAACACTGCTCCCATGGCATAGTCACTAGCATCTGTTTCAATCTCAAATGGTCTTTGAAGATCGGGTAGTGCTAGTACTGGTGTTGTACTAATCTTTTCTTTCAAGTTGTCGAAGGATTTTTCCTATTTGCCTTCCCACTGAAACACCTTGTTCAATCCTATTAAAGCATGTAAGGGAGTTGCAATTAAGGAAAATCTAGAAATAAACTTTCTCCAATATTGTGCTACTCCTAAGAAGCTTCTAACTTCAGTAGAAGATTTGGGTTTAGGCTAGTTTACAATGACTGCAACCTTAGAGGGACTTGTCTTTAATTCACCACCCCCTACTATATGTCCCAAAAAATTCAAAGATGTTTTTCCAAATTCACATTTTTAGAGTTTAACATAAAGATTTTCTCTTTTCAAAACATCTAGAGTCTGCTTAACATGCTTTAAATGTTCTCCCCACGTTTTGCTAAATATAAGAATGTCATCCAGATATACAATAACAAAAGCCTCAAGAAAAGGTCTGAGTACATAATTCATTATTCTCATGAAAGTAGTAGGAGCATTAGTTAAACTAAAAGGCATAATCAGCCACTCATACAGTCCCTGCTTTGTTTTGAAAGCAGTCTTCCATGCATCTTGCTCTGCAACTCTAACTTGATGATAGCCACTATACAAGTCTAACTTGGAAAAATAAACAGCTTCTTTCAATTGATCTAATAGATCATCTATGCGAGGAAGGGGATAACGATTTTTTATGGTTATTTTATTCAATGCTCGATAATCAATGCACATTCTCCACGAGCCATCTTTCTTTCTCACCAGAAAAATTGGAGACCCGCATGGTGATGTGCTAGCTCTGATGAACCCCTTCTCGAGCAGCTCATGTACCTGCTTCCTAATTTCTGAATTCTCTAAAGTGGACAACCTTTTATACCTGTGGCTGTGATTGTTGCTTCATCTCCTCAGTCTAAGCCCAAATCCTTTTGAATAGATGCAACAATCTTCTTCTTCTTGCCCTCGAACTTCTTAGGTTTCAACTCCTGATGCAGAATCCAGTAGTGTTCATCATCATGCTCATCATTCTTACAGTGAGTGCATGAAGACTTGCTTTTCTGTACAATGTTTGTCTTCCTCTCTTTCCATTTCTATTTTCTTTTCTCCTTATTTTTGCTTGCAGTAGGTTTTGATGATCCCCCAACTTCTGGGTTCCCATTCTTACCTCTAGATTCTAGATGTGTAGCCTGAACAGATACCTCATCTATGCTGGTGGGATTAAACATGAGGATAGTGTGCCTCATGTAGTTTTTTAGACCACCTATATACTTCAATAGAGTCTCAGGTGAGTCTAAATAAATTCCTAGAATGAAAGCTCTTTTCCTAAATTCTTGGGTGTAGCCTTGTACACTTTTCCCTTTTAGTTGTCAAAGAGTTTTCTAGCTCATCATGGCTTGCTGCATGTAGGCTAGTGGATAGAATTTCTTTTTAATTGTAGAAACAAATTCACTCCAGACAGAAAGAGTCTTACCATGTTTCTTCATGTGAGCTTATGTCCTGCCTTCCCACCATACCAAGGCAATGCCTCCAAGGCATAGGCTGGCCAGCTGAATCTTACTCTTGTCTGAGTCAATGCTTTGCACTCTGCAATAGACATGAATCTGTCTGATCCAATTATCCGGCTTCTCTACATTCAACTCTCCATCATATATTGGTAAATCAAATTTAACATCTAATTTAATCAAAGATGTCTTATTTTTATTTTCAGGACTATTAGGAGGTGTGAGAAATTTTTCTTCTTTCCCTTTTCCTTTAGAGTGGTCATGGAGGAGAGATTCTTCTACTCCTTTGTCTTGTTTGGAGTTTGATGAATCTTCATCTCTATTTTTCTTAAATTTCCTATATATTTCCTCCACCATGGATCTCATGGTCATAAAACTATCCCTGAACTTGGGGTCTGATTCCAAGGGATTTTCTTCTAACATTTTCCTCTTAGAATAGGCTCTTCCAATTTCTGGGTTAGTTTCAGCCAACTCTCCTTCTCCTAATTTAAGCTTTGATCTAGTTAGCATTCAACAACAAGATCCAGCACAAGCTTGTCTAACCTTAGTATCCTAGAGCTCTGATACCACTTGATCTGGAATTTATCCAGGACAAAGAATTAAAGGTATTACAGACTCATGTGCATGGATGTGCCTATGTTACTTATGCAACAGATCTTACTAGAATACATAGACACTGAGGCAATCAGAGAAAACATAACAGTCAAACATGTAAACAAAACAAGTTTAATAAGGAGTTCACCCAATGCTCCTGGGCTATGTCTCTTGGTCCAGCATTTCAGTGGTGGCCTCTCTATTATGTTTTCAAGCAGATTTTTTACAACAGTGAGCTCGATTCGAGACTCACTAAATAGAATGAAGTCAGTAGGAATGGAGTGCACAATCTCTCCTTACTGAAACTCGACCTATGAGGGTCATAGTAGTATGACAGGCTTATGCCGAGGAGTTTGCTTGAACCTTTCAAGCCTTTAATGGAGTACACAGACTCTCTGACTCTCTCTAGCTCTGTCTAGCTCGATTTTGCCTTCAGGTCTGCTCAGATTCTACTGTCTATTCTCTACTATTAGCTTCATGCATCTAGCTAACTCTTGTCTGCCTCTCTGTGTGTTTGTTTTCTGCTTTTGTCAGGTTACAACTTTAAAACTAGTATGTTCTTTTGATTGTTCGTTTCTGCTTCCTGGCCTTCTGGTTTCCTTACCTATGTCCGTTTGAATTCCTCTGCCCTACATCATCATGACTGGGTAACGCCTCGCAAGGATGTGGCCACCTGTTTCCCAGCGAACTGGGTGTTAATTCCTTGAATCATTTTTGAATGGTTGTTAATTCCATTTTCTTCAAGATCAACCACGAATCATTAATTTCTTTCCAACCCATCATCCACGTCGAACTTCAAATCCGTTGTCATCTTGCTTTTTGATGTGTCAAATCCGGTCAGTCATCGGGACATATCTCCACCGCTGATCTCGGAACCCCAGAACCTACGGTCATCCTTCATATCGGGAAGACAAGTCGCACAATGTTTACTCATCCGATGCGGGTGGTTTTCTCTCTCATCCGCCAGACGCGTGTCGCTCGATGTGTAGCATCAGGCAGGACTCACTCAAAACTTCTTACCACCTCGAGGCCTTCCAATATTGTGCCGATTTGTGGAATCCTATGCTATGGAACCAAATGCGTTACTTTTCCGAACTTTATAGTGATTTCGGGTCTGTGTGCTTTGGGGCTTTCCTTCACTGAGGGGGATGCCCTGCGATACATGATCAATGCTTTAGTGCCAATCGCGTATCAGAAACCACCCCTATTTCTTGATTTGGCCTCCGGTTTTGCTAGTTTACGCCAGTGCACGTTACCATGCGCCAATGGTCTGCGCACTCGACCGAGGGTCCTTGTTGCTCCTCTCTATCCACAACTGCAACTGTTACGAGGATTCCTTCCAATAGCTTTGATTTTCTAGGACTTGAATCTTTTAGCATAATTTGAAATAGTCATGAAACTTAGAGAGTGTTCTAGGATCCAATTCGGATCACGGATGTTCAATCCCATCTTCCTCTTGGACTAAAACCATTCCAATGGTTGTATTTGCAGTGGCGAGATACAGGAAGTAGTCGTTTTGATAATTCGAGGAATACATTAATGAGGCTCTAATCAAGGTATATTTAAGAGCATAAAAGGAATCTTGCACATCCTGATCCCAATGGAAGGGTAACCCCTGTTTCAAAAGATGAGTAAATCCTTTAGCCATTTCAGCATAATTGGGAATGAACCTCCTCAAAAAATTAGCCTTCCCTTGGAGTCTCTGTAATTGCAATAGATTGGAAGGTGGAGGCAAGTCAAGAATTGCCTGAACCTTAAGAGGTTCGAGTCGAACTCCTTCCTTAGACACTACGAAACCAAGAAAACAACCAGAACCAACACAAAACGCACATTTGTGTGGATTGAGTCATATTTTGTAGTGTCGGAACCGTAAAAATATAGCTCTCAAATGTTGCGAGTGATCAATATGCTTTTGTGAATGAGCAGATAAATCATCAAGGTATGGTTGAAAAATGTGTTTGATGTCATGGAAGGCATAGTTCATTTCCCTCTAAAAATTTTCCGCCGCATTCTTCAAACCAAAATGGTGTTTCCTATAAGCAAATGTGCCCCATGGACAAATAATAATAGTTTTAGATTGGTCCTCTAGGTGGATATTGATATGATTATAGCCAGAAAATCCATCCATAAATGAAAATATTTCACATCTAGCACATTCATCAATAATCTGGTCGACAAAGGGAGTAGGATAATTGTCTTTTGGACAAGCCTAATTAACATCACCATAATCGACGCACACTTGTATTGTCCCTTGTTTCTTCATCATAGGAACAATATTGGAAACCCAATCAGTAAGAGGAATAGTGTATATGAAACCATCATGCAAAAGTTTTTCAACTTTTGTTTTAATAGTAGCAGCCTTCTTTGGATGAACAGGACAGAAGCATTGTCACACTGGTTTGACAACAGGATACATTTTGATTTCATGTTCAACTATATTAGAGTCAATACATGGAATCTCCTCATATGACCATGCAAATATATCTCGAAATTTACAAAAGAGAGCACGGTAAATACCAAGTTCTTATGGAGAACAAAATTTTCCAACATGAATGTTTTCTACAACTTTAGGTTTGGTCAAAATATTGATAGAAATAGTTTCTTCGATATTTGACAAGTTTCGCTCGAAATCTATTGTATCTATAAAAACATAATTCGAAAGAAAATCAACAATTGAATGGTGACTAAGTTCATTTGAAAAATATTCTATGTGATCTAGAAGATGGGAACGATGATGATAATCTTCCCATGGTTCTTCTTTCGTCATCATTGATTGGATGATTCCTTCATCAGTAGAAAATATACATGAAAATGGATCGGAGGAAGTACCATATTCTAATGAATGATCTACCCATACAATTGGAGAATATGGATTTGGGTTCGCCACACAAGCCAGAAATATTGATTGCTATGCAAGGTCAATGGGGCATAGAGGCATGATTTGATTACTACTCTCAACTTCAGAACTATTGATAATCTTCCTTAAATCAGATGAAGTGGAAGATATCATGTTGCAAGTCTCAACTTTTGCCACTTCCGCCATGTTTGATGGTGACGGTAGTGAAAAAGTACCCATTAGGGAAGAATCCTTGAAGAGACCTACACCAATGTTTTGAAGAGATAGTGGGGGTCTGTGAACTAACGAAATGCTTCCAGTAGCCTGTGAACTAGAGGCTAAGAAAGCAAGTTGGTCGATAACTATGTTTCTGCCTTTATGAGGGAATGCAATCATATGAAAGTATGTCGAAACCACAAAAGCCATGGCATAAACCCACGGTCTTCCTAGAAAAATGTTGTAGTCAAGGGGTCCATCAGTGACCTCAACTTCAACAGTTATTGTTTTTCCTCGTAGTTCGATTTGTAGATTACTCAAGATTCCACAAGGCTTATATGTGCAACCATCAAAAGCTTTTAATGTTGTTGGTGAACGTGACAAAGGCAGTGAGCCAAGTGTTTTCCAGCAATTCATTGACATAATAAAAGTAGATGCCCACTCGCCAATAATGGTTTGGTGAATAAGTTTATTCAAGGCAATTACTTGAATCAGGAATGCTAATTGTGCTGGTAACTGTGGCATATGACCCACATGGTTGAAAACCACAAGATTGGAATCTATTGGATCGATTCCACCAATTGTTGACAACAATGCCTGCTTTTGGGAGGGGCCATTTTGAAGCATCTCAAGCGTCAACATAGAGGAAGGTGACTAAGCCAAATCTTCTACTATGTTATAGTGTTTCTTGAGCTCGAGGGTTAAATGTTTATTTGTGTACAACTCCCTTAGGCAGTTTTATTGTTAAATCTAGTGTAATAGGTGGTGGAATAGGATCAAATGAAGTCGAAGTTGAAGGATTAGGTTGATCAGTGGCCTGGTTATTCAATGATGATGGTTTATTTCTATAATATTTACTTCGTGTTGACACCAAAACATCAATTTTCGACTTAGAAGCGGATAGCATAATCACTTTGGAAGTGGAAGCATGGTCTGTAGCAACCATATATGTCTCCAGGTTCAGAAAAGGATCAGTCAACACTACATATGTACTAGAAGCCTTAAGAAGCTTTGAGACTTTAGAGTGGTGAGGAAAATCTCACATAAAGTGCTCATCATTACATATTAAACATGGGTAACGAGGTTTTCTAGCCAAAGGAGAGGAATCAGATGATTTCTCTTGAGGGGGGTTATCGTTTTTATTCTTGTTTTCCCCTTCTTCTTGCTTCCTGATTGCTTTTCATTCTTGCCTTTGTTAGATGACACAACATTAATTTCGGAAGCAAGAGTGTTATTAGATGCATTTGAAGTTTGATTGGAAATGGAAAGTGTTTGACTAGAGGGTCTACTTTCCATTTGTGTGCTCGAAGAACCAATCACATTGTCACTAGCATGAGAGTCCTTACTCGATGGTGGTGGAGGAACAATGAAATTTGATCTGGGTACATTCGAGATCTTGTCATAGAGCGTGCCAGACTGTGTATAAATCAAGTCTAAATATTGGGCACGAGCAATTACTTGTTCTTTAGTCACAACTCAACCTTTCGCCACATCCTCGATGATAGATGGCAACAAGGATTTTATAAACCACTCAACTAAAAGATGATCAGGAACATAAGTTTTGACCATTCGACGACGACGAAGCCACTCATGAATATCGTTAGAGATATGAGTAGCAGTAGTCTATTTAAAGTTTGTCAATAGTTCCATCCAGTTTCATATCGTATGGGTAATTGGAAGTGGGTTAAAAACGTGGTAACTAAAGATGTAAAGTTATCAAAAGAAGCTCATGGTAACTCAATGTACCACTTCGTAGCTGGACCAGTAAGCGTTCTTTGGAAAACACGTAGTCTAACTAAATCATCATTCAAGGAGTTTGATGAACATCATAAATGAAAAGTCATGACATGGTTGGACGGGTCTTCTCCATGGTTTCCATTGAATTTTGGAATATCGGAAGGTAATTGATGAGGAATCATCGGCCACCAAGGTGCATAAAGAATTGGGTCATTGGTGAGCCGATTTAGATCTGGTAATTCAAGTGTTGCAACAAAAGGAAACTGTCTATTGAGGTCAGGTTGAGCATAACCTGGTTAAGATGGGATTGCCTGGGCAATAGGATTTTGCATACCAGCATAAGGCATCTACTAATGGTAACCTTGATAAAGGTAAGTTTGTTGAGCAAATCCGGTATAAGGTAGTTGTTGAGCACTAGGATACATTTGTTGTTGTCCAAACCCAACATAGGCTTGTTGACCAAGACCTGGGTAAACTTGTTGTTGACCAAACCCAACATAGGCTTGTTGACCAAGTCCAGGATGAGGTTGGTATTGCTGGAATTGTTGTTGCTGATATTGGGGTTGCCAAGGCTGTTGAAGAAACTATTGTTGTTGTTGTTGATACAACGGTTGTTGATTTAACGGTTGTTTCCCACCAATGTAAGCTTTCCCAGGTTGTGAATACACTAAACTAGTGTAATTCTGAGTCATTCCAGTAAAAGGTAAATTGACCTGAGGTTGTTGGACTCCAGCCATAAGTGGTTGTTGTAAAACTGCTTGAGAAGGCTGAATATGTAAACTTAAAACTTGGGGGTCTAAGGTTGAAGGACCAGCTTGCACAAGTTGAGATACAACAATCTGAGCTTGTGACTGTGGTAAAGCTATAACAACAAGCGTATTAGATATGGATGAGACAGATTGTATAGGTTGTGATGGATACACAAGCCTAGGTTGAATGAGCATTGTTGGCTACCACTGACAGAAAGTCATTCCAGGCTCACCTAAAGACAACAACATACCGACATATGGTTGCCCCCCATAAAATGGAGGATAAGGAGATTGTGCATATTGTTCTTCGTAAGGGGGTAGTCTAGTGTAAAGCAGATACATAGGATGGTAACCAAATGAACTAGCGTGATATTGACTTGATGGGTCAAGCTGTTTAGTATCCCTTAATGAGGAACCAGATAAAATTCTTGTAGAGGACATTGGTGAAGACCAAGGGCTAGAAGCAACACCTGAGTGGGTTCCAGATAAAGATTGATAAACCTATGTGATGAACAAAACACCATACAAATGTGACTAAGGTGTTGTAGTAAAAATCGAAGAGGTTGCTACAGAAGATTTTGTAGTAGCTGTAACAGATGGTACAGTTTGGGATGTTGACTCTGCCATACTCAAATGTCCAAATAAATTTCCTAACAAATCAACGAGTATCTGAAAGTAATCAAGATCAAAAGTAGTAAAATGAGGAGTATGAGGATAAAGGTAAAGCCCAGTTCCAAAATGGAATGGAATTCTGGGTGTTTCTACCTCAGGTTCCTCTTCTATCGAAATCAAACCTGGTGGAAGAATTTCATCGTTAGGTCCGTAATAGATTTCTGGTATTTGTTCCTCAGATAAAGAGGAAATCTTGATAGTTACAGATGTCTCAGGATGTATCGTTCGATCTTCTTCCAGTATGGTAACAACTTCTCATTGTTCAACTTCAAGATCCAAGTGTTCTGGTAAAATAACAGCAGGTTCAGGTTGGTCTTCTTGAAAAACTTTTGGTTCAAAAGTAACTTTTGATTGAATGATGATAGGTTCAGGACCAACTTCTGGTTGAACATATTCAAGTTCAGAAGTAATTTCTTGTTGAACAACTTCAGGTTGAGAATCAACTTCCTGTTGAACAACTTTCACTAGATTCAGTTCTAGTGTCCTCAGGTAATTGTGGAGATTCCACTTCAGTAACAGATGTACCATTAATTGTAGGAGTAACTGGGGTCACAATACTTACCAATATAGGTGTTTCTGGTAATTCATATGAAGAACCAGAAGTTTTTGAAGTACTGTATTCAGTCAAACGAGACAACTTTGACCGGATAGGTGTAGCTTTGGGTGGTAAAGGCAGTTTACTTGCTGTCCTCCACAAACAATGGGGTAAGGGTTGATGTTCCTCTATGATTATTGATTGATTTTATTTCAAAAAAAAAAAACAAAAAGGGGTAAACTAGGCAAAGGATTACCAAGAAAGTGTGAACTGCAGAATACCACCCAGTGAACCGAGAAGTATGGGCAGGCAATCTCCCCGAATGTTGTGTTCATTGTATCACAATGTACAAGGCGGTTGACTCGATTACCTAAGGATGGATAGCAACCTAGTGTTGTCCTCCCATATATACCTGAACGTACGTGGAGGCCCAAGCCATGTTAGCGTTGTCTAATGCGAAACCACACAGTGAGATCATTCCTTTCTACTTTACGTACTGTAACACCACCCTATATACCCGAAGGTATGTGGACAAGCTACGACATACTCAAGTACGTGGAATGAGGTATCACACTCGGAATGTATTGCAAACAAGTTGGCGATAGCTACTATGTCTTATGACGCCGGAACACGTCTCTAGCCTAGAACTTCTAAATGTTTTGCATTAGGTGACAATCTCCATTAGGTTAACTGAGATTAATTTTTAGTTGATCTTGATTAATAATTTTCCTTTAAAGGTTCACCATGTGATGTATTTGAAATTCCTAGAATGCAACTAACATGATAAGCATTCTTTTCATTCAATTTTAACAATGAAAACCTTAGCTAATAGGGATAGAGCAATCATATTCTTTTAATAAAAGAACAAAGAGCACATCTAATGCAATTTCCCTAAACTATTCCCATAAGCACACTCAAACTTTTTCAATTCACAATGAAAATTTTTCTTTTCAATTCCCTTAATGTTAAGATGAACAAAAGGAAACTAATGCAAATACAATCAATCAATCTTTCTGCAAGAATGAAGACTTTACAACAGTTCCTTTTCGAAAGAAATGAAGACTTTCACAACACTTTCTTTTTAACAAAGATTAATCGACTATAATATAACTTTGAAAATGAATTGATAGTGATAAAGAAATCATTTAAGAAATGCTAAAAAATAAAAGCTAGAGTAGGGCTAGGAAACGAAACACAAATTGATTACAAAAGTACAACAATCATTAATCTTTTAGCGAGCAAAAACAGAAGGAAATTTAGGAATAATCAATTCAAAGGTGGGATTTTCTACCTAAGGAGGACCAGCACAACCCTGAATGGGAGACAGTGCACTTTATAGCACTGTCCTCAAGCCAAGGGTTCTTTGCAGCACTCTGTGTCCTAACCAAGCCTGCGCTAGTGCTAGAGAGGTCATTCTAAGGGCTTTCAAGCACAATTTTTTTACCTAAAAACACTTCAAAAAGGCTAAAACAAGATCAATGGAAGCAAGTAAAGTCTACTAGGGTATACTAGGATGAAGGTAAAAAACCTAGAATGATGATCGTTCACCAACAGAGTCGCCAATTTATTATGTGGAATTTTGCATCTACGGATAAATATAATTTCCCTAGGTGGGTAGCTACACCTAGAACAACAAAATTAAAGAGTTTAACATTTTCCTATAGAAGATAAATAAGACAAGGGACCTACTTATTATATTTCACTTCCCTTTGTCTCCTTTGAATAGCTCTCGTCGCTCCTTCTCAAACTGAATCCGCTCGATAAGTACCTACAATGATAAACAAAGGACAAAAACCAATCAAAGCAAGAGATATATCTAGTATAAGAAAATGGAATTGAAAGAATTTACACATATAATCATCATATATAAATACAATAATATGGGAAAAGGTGTAAACAAATTTATTAAGTATAAGGAAAAGTTACAACAAAGAAGTCCAATCCCATGTCACTCATCCAGCTTGAGTTCCATCTTTCATCGCACCAAAGGTACAACACTCTGGCAGCATAACAATATTTGTTTGCAATCTCAAACCTCACACCAACAGTATCTCCTTACAAATTCTCAAAGTCTAGCCCCTGATCACTATGATGAGTCCTCAATTTATAGGGAAATGGAGGTGGTTTTGTCATAAATTGGGCATTGAATGGATTTCCAATTTGGGAGTTAGTTTCCATGGAGGAAGGGATGATAGGATAGGAGGTTATTAGATTCATTCCCTATCCAATTTCGAGCTCATAGGAGAGGATAAGATGTGGGAATCTTCTAGAATGGTCTAGAATGGAAGAATATTCCCAAAACCCTATGAAGATTTCGCTCAATCTCACCCAGCGCAAGTCAAAGTGGGCCTAGGTGCTCTACAGAGCGGGCTTGAATGGGCCTAAGTGCTCTACATCAGACTTACCCCTAACCAAGGCTACGTTTCTCCCTTAAGGAGTCATTTCAGGATGTCTTCAGGCCAAGACACTCTCAGGAATGATGGCATTCGATGTGATGACTTTCTTAGGGCATGTAGCAACTGAATTAGGGTTTGATGAGACCTAAAAGTATTGATCTGAATGATGGGAGTGAAGTTCCAAAATAGAACTGTAACAAAATGGAAGCACTTTTATTGGTGGTTTAATAGCCACCTCTCATGGAAAGCACCATAGGGGTACATTTTCCATTGTCTGGGTGATTTCAAAACCTGAAGGAAAGCACCAAAGTGACTCATATTTTCACTTCCTATTGGTTTAGAAGCCAAGAAACTTGCACCAAGTGGTTTCAAAACCCATAGGAAATAACCACATCTACCTTTTTCTCCACCAAGCTCCTCTCCAATGTTTCCACCCATAACTCTCTTTTTCTCTTCCCAATTCTTGGCACTCTAAGTGCTCCCTGCACCATATACTTCTACACCAATTGCTCCATGTTTTCTCTGCATACTTTGACCATACCCTTATCCACAACAACCAGAAGGATAAATTCTCTCATCTCTCTACATTTAATGAGGAGTAGGGATGGTATGACATTGTACTCCACTCATTCTACCCATGTTGACTTCAATGCTTGCCAATGCAGGATAGAACATTATTAGGTTGATAGTTATGACAATTAAATTATTTCAGTATGGGCATGTTCATGGAATGTCATAGGGAAATCAACAAATATGCAACAGGTACTCAATGACCATGCAACAACCCAGCATAGAATTTTCCTCTCAGAATTTTAGATTTGTATGTCCCTCGATTCAAGGTAGTCATTAATTACTTTCCACATAGATATATTTATATGCATCTAAAATTTACACAATTGGATTTATATACATCGGGTGTTATGGAAAAAGGTATATTAGAGACCCCACCCCCTTAAAGAAACATCATCTTTAGTTCTCTATACACATAACACAAAATAATTACTAATATTTATATTTATAGCTCTTACATTTATTTACACTGTAAACAAAAATGGGTAAGGTACCCTAATTTGATGATCCATTTCCTAGGTAGCTTCATCTAGTTTAAAGTGGTTCCATAGCACCTTGAACTGCTCGCTTAATTGATTTCAAAGTGTGATCTACCTTCATTCCAAGATGCACAGTGGTTCTAGTTGGAACCCTCCCTTGGGTTCCACCTGTATCATAGACCCATCAGAAATGTGATTAGTGTCATGTACATTCTTATTAAGAAATGAAATGTGGAAAACATCATGCACTTTCACTATGGGTTGTAAGGAAAATCTATAAGCCACTGACCCCACTCTTTCCAAAATCTAAAATGGTTCAAAAAATCTAGGTGCCAACTTGGCACAAAATCCCACTTTCAATGAGCTCCTCCTTACTCTAATGCAAAGATACACATGCTCTCCCACTTGGAATTCCTTATGCATTCTCAACTAATCTACATAACTCCATTTCCTATCTCAAGCTGCCGGTAATTTATTCCTGATGTTAATCACGTAATGTTCCATTTCCTTTAGCATATGAGGTTTAAGAACACCTTGTTCACTGGATCATCCTAATTGATATTATTATTTCATTTTCTGCCATACAAGGCCTCGAAATGGATAATCTTTAGTGATTCTTGGTACCTATTATTCTAGGAAAATTCAACTAGTGGCAAGAAATATTCCCACCACTTTGGTTGATGCATAATTTACATATCATGTCCTCCAAAAATTTTCCAACTCTTTTGGTTTTTCCATCACTCTGAGGATGACATACCATGTTGAAAGCTATCTCGATCCAAAACTAGCAAACAATCCTTCCCAAAATTTTGAAGTGGACTTGGAATCCTAATATAAAATGATCTTCTTGGGTATGTTATGCAATCTAAATATCTCCTTCATGAAATTTTGAGCAATATCAATTTCTTTGTGGGTGGACTTGATAGCTGTAGAGTGAGTTACCTTGCTGAATTTTTCCACTACCACCATTATAGCATCATGTTGCCTGGATATTTTTGGAAATGATGAAGTCTACGATATGACTTCCCACTCTCATTTAGGAATGGGTATTGGTTGTAGAAATCTCGTTGTATGTTTTCATTCCACTTTAAGTTTTTGACATTCTAGACCGCTACAAATGTAATCAACTTCCTTTATCATGCCTGGCCGATAATACATTTTCTTTATAGCTTTTATCATCTTTTGATAACTAAGATGACCTAAATAAGGTAATTTGTGAAAATAATCCATGATGAGCTTCTTCAAGTATCCCATGAAAGGCACATACCATATATCCTTGAACTTCAACATACCATCATCAATGAGCATATATTTATTCTCAATGATCCTTTTGGCTCCTACTACAAGCACACTTTCACATGTTGAAAGTGCTTATCTTGTACCAAATCTTCCTTGATATTTTCTTTGATATTAAATTCACAAGTGCTCATGGATGCCGAGTGAGCCACTTATAGAATTCTAATAAGTTCATCTTCTACCTTGTTCTCCTTTCCCTTAATGTACTTTATTTCAAATTCAAACTTATTGATCAAGGCTAGCCATCTAGCTTGTCCTACATTTAACATGGTCTGGTCCAACAAGTATCTCAACCTCCATGGTCTAACCTTAACTCAAACTTTCTTATAGGTAGGTAATGTCTCCACATAAAAAGTGCATGCACTATTGTTGCAAGATCCAAGTAAGGAGTGACATAATTTCTCTCATGCTCATTTAATTTTCTTGATTCATAACAAATCACAAGTCCTTCTTGCATTAGGACTTCACTAAGGCATTCCTTACAAGCATCTGTGAAAACCATGAAATCCTTTTCACGTCAACTATCCTCAATATAGGTGCGTGTGTGAGAAGGTGTTTGAGTTGTTCAAAGTTGGCTATGCACTCTAATATTCATTATAATTTGACTTTGTTCCTATTAAGGATGTGATTTCATCATACCCAACATTTCAAAAGTAACGAATAAATTACGTCTTAGTATCCAACCAATCCCATGAAGAATCTCACTTTTGTAACAATTTGGGGAGTAGACCACTTCATGATGGCCTTAATGTTTTCATAATCCACTTCCAGTCCTTCCTTGGAAACAATATGTCCCAAGTACATGAACTTGTCATTGGAAGAAATCACAATTGTTGATCTTGGCATAAAGCTTGTTCACCATTAGTAAGTGCAGTACCGCTTTCAAATGCTCTTCATGCTCTCCTCTGGTTTTTGAGTAAACATGGAGATCATCTATAAAGATGTTGATGCCTCGAAAATCGCTGCAACAACATTGGGGGATAACCACCCAGTCCGGACCTTAGTACAGCTCATTTTCCGTTTGGGATGGTGGCTCCGACTGGATATAACGGGACCAGTTTCCCAATAATGAATATAAGGGATGGATGAGTGATGAATAGTTTTCTTTAATGATAGGCGACTAGCTTATTCTATTGACAAAAATAGGAAAACTAATACTAATCCCCGGGAATAACTTATTCATTTGAAATGCAGCGTTTAATAATCCTTATCTATCTAACAGGCATATAGATGACTCTATAAAATAAACAGAGATATTCAATCATTTAAAGATTACTTCGTATGAATAGTCAAACAAAGCGATTAACACAAATTACTGCATTC
>APFE031236383.1:27198-52323 GCA_000404065.3 Pinus taeda | reverse complement strand
GAAGAAGATATCTCAAACTATCTTGAATGGCAAGATTCAAAGTCAGGTAAGGAAGCCAATTTACCTCGGATATTGGAAGTCCATAAAAATATATTGTTTACAGAATGGTAGAAACAAATATTAAAGGCAGAAAGGGCAGCATCAAGATGTACATTAACCGCTGGTAATTTGGCCGATCTAGTAAATGATACTCTATATTTGGCCAATATTGCTTCCCAATGCACGCCTGGCAAAATTACTACTGCATACACATTGGAACAAACATGATACCCTGATTTAGAGAACAGAGCAAGGTTAATTACCGCGGTTAACTCTTTAGACATGGACGCATATTGGCGGTTTCTAATCAAGCTGCATGAACAAAGATCTGCTCTCAAATGCCTAACCGATGCCGTTCAATGCATGATCCCCGATATCCAGGACTCCACCTATGCTACCCAGCTCAGTTCCAGGCTCAAAAAACCTCCTGAAGTTGAGCCAATGCTCGCCATCAATCAACTCAGGTACAAGGGAAAGCAGCCGACAGAGTGATTCATCGTCCAGCTCCTCCGATCACCAGCAAAATAGGAACAAGAATTTATTGACATCATCTTAGTTAGCTTTTCTGTTTTGATAGATATTTTAGATTAGCATAGTATTTATAGACCCTTTCATGCATTTAGAAAGGGTCGTAAAATTTTGTATAAGACTTAACAGACTGAAGTTTGCACTACTGTGCTTCAGCCTCTATTCTTTTATGAAACTCGACCACCTGCTTCTACTTTAACGGAGAAGTTTCTTGATTCAATTTGCACTATTGTCATTGATGCAAAGATTGTTATACGTTGAAGTAGAAGTCATACATAGCGATTCATATCGGGAGTGGCTTACAATTCAAATGGTATTTTTATCCTTTGTTTGAATTCATTCCGTGTATTTGATTTCACTGTGTAATTATTTCCTGCTATCATTAGGTGTATGCATGCGTAACAACAGGAAATCTTGTTCATACCACTATTGGATGTTCAGATGATATGCCTTATTTTTTAATCATGTATGCATTAATGGTATGAAACTTTAAAGTTTAGTAGTATTGCTTTAATCACTGTATCTAACTATTTAGGTACAGTAATCTTGAATGATTTAATATCTGTGTTTTGAGAATGCGGTTATCTATATAATTGTATTTTTAGGATATAGAACATCAAAAGCTACGCTTTAGAAGTTCAAATAGATTCCCGGGATAGTTTTATTTACTTACATTTCTGTCAATAGTTTTAGTCATCCACCTATCGCTACTGTTATCCATATTGATATTCATTCATCCCATTCATCTATTGCTGGGAAACTGATCCCATTATCCCCAGTCGGAGCCACTACACCAAACGGAAAAGGAGCTGCACTAAGGTCCGGACCGGGTGGTTTCCCCCAATGTCGATGCAACGATTTTCGAGGCATCAACAGGTCGATAAATGCTCGGCATTCTCTTCTTCATTCTTGGATTATATCAAGATGGCATCAATGAATACAATAACAAACTTGTCCAAATAAGGACACAACACACTATTCGTCAAACACATAAATGTATCTAGGGAATTAGTCAAACCAAATGGAACTACAAAAAACTCATAATGCCCATACCTGGTCCTAATGCAGTCTTGTAAATATCCTCTTCCTTGATGTGTACCTAATGGTATCCAGATCTCAAGTCGATCTTAGAGAACATTGTTGCTCCTTTCAACTAATCAAACAAATCATCAATCCTCGGCAATGTTTATCTGTTCTTGATTGTTACCTTTTCAGCTACCTACAATCAATGCACAATATGAGAGTACCATATTTATTCTTTACCAACAACATTGGTGCACCCCAAGGTGATACACTTTTCCTAATGCATCCCTTTTCAAGCATCTCCTTTAATTGCAATTTCAACTCTACTAGCTCTAAGAGTGCTCATCCTATAAGGTGCCTTCGATGTTGGAGCTTCCCCTAGTAGCAACTCAATGGAGAAATATACATCCCTGTGAGGAGGTAACTCTGGAATATCTGCTGGGAACACATCCTGATACAGCTGCAATATAGGGTACCTCTTGAATATTTCTGCATCCTCAACATCTTTACCCTTGTCACTAGATATATGCACTGCAAACATCACATGCCCTTTTCTGCAACTACGCTTAGCCTACATAGCGCTAACCATCCTCATTGATGTAGGCTTCTTGTTCCCCTACAAAATTCTCTTTTCCCCACTATCATCCACACACTCAATGGCCTTGTTGAAGCAATCCACTTTGGTCTTGTGAAGGTACAACCAATCCATCCCCAAAAGAATACTATAGGATCCCAAGGGTAGTAGATTCAAATGCGTTGTTGTAGGTATACCGTTTATTTCAAATGTGAAAGCTCTTACCCAATGGTGACCTCTCTTCTTTGTACTTGTAGCCAACTATACCAACCAAGATTATGCATGCACTTTTTTTCTCAAACCACACTTATCCACTAGGTCAAGATTAATATAACTATATTTAGGTCTAAGATCAATCAAAATAGAAACAACTTGATCACAAAACTTACTATCCATCTCATTGATAGATGCCTGATGATCCGCCTGCATACTATCCACAGTTGTGTAGATCCAAGGAATGTTATGACCAACATCCCCAACTATATTTGCCTCCTGAAAACTATAGATCTCAGTTATACCACCCTGATACTATGTAAAAATCCTTCTTATGATGATCCTCGCCACATATCCAACACTGCAATGGTGCTCTACCATCGCCTCTAGTATGCTTCTCTCCATGTCCCTTCTCAACTATATTGAACTTCTTGTAAGGGAATACATTTTATTCTCACTTTCATCTTGAGGTCTTCCTCTCTTTGGTGGTAATTTTCTTTTTAACTTTCTCATTTCCTTTCAAGTCACGCTTATGCTCAACTTTACGCATCGACTACTTATAAAAACGTTTCAACTTTCGATGGCCTCCTCCAATGATCTAGGTTCATCGAATTCAATCTAGTCTCTGTATGCTATTGGAAGTCCATTGATGAATCTCTGAACATTGGCCTTCTCCTCCTTGAGGTAAGGCACGTATCTCAATAGCTCTAGGAACCTGTTGGTATACTCATCATTTGTCATGGAACCCGTCTGCAACTCATAAAACTCCTTATCTTTGTCATCATAATACCCTTCCAAAAAATACTTCTTCCTGAAAAGCCTCTCAAGCTTGTTCCAAGTCAAGTCATGCTCATGAATACCTCTAACATTATTCACATCTTCCCACCAAATATTTTCTTTCCCTTTAAGTCTAAAATAGGTTATCTTGGCTTTCATTTTTTCTGAATAATCATGCAATCTAAATAAATTCCTCATACCAAGAAACCATGCTTCCGCATCTTGTGATTTCTTCATCTCTCCATTGAATGTAGGTGGCTTTGATTTCTTAAAATCATTCGGAAAATACCCCTTGTCACTCCTCCTGTAAGGATGATAACGATGACAATCATAATGCCTATCCAAACCAAAACTAGAGTAGCACATGTGTTTATCACCCCTCTTATCCAGAGTATCTAAGGACATACCATCTCTGATCGTGTCCTCTCCATCCCACCTGTATTCACTATGAGACCCGCTTCCATATGCCCCATTATTTCTATCCTCTTAGTCATGGTTGACCCAAAGTGGTCCTCGTCGTTGCAATTTTGACAAACTATGAAGTATCACTGCATTTACTCTGCTTGTTTCTCTTTTTCCTGTATGATTTTGTGATTATTTACCTTACAACTCCTCATTTCTTCCTTCAAGCTTCTCAGTATCTCTACCAAATCAGAAGAGTTCCCAACACCATGATGCTCATCTGATCCATAGGGAGAGTCTCAAGAAATTTAGTCTACCATCTTTCTCGTCATCTTTGATATTCTTCCTACAAGGTATATCATGTGAGCTAATCCAAATCACAATAAACTAACATACCTTAGCATAATTCGGGGAGGATACCTTGTCTACAAGATCAACAAACCAATGTGATACATGTATAACATAATCATGACAACATATAGAAATATAACACACAAGTATGAGCATGTAACCATATATGCATCATTCTAACTAGAGTCAAGTCATCAATGCATGACCATATCAACTACACATACCATGACCTCATGCACCTCATGCATGATGACAATGAAAATATCACTATACATTTGACAACATGTAATCTCTGACACACATATCAATGCATAACCAATCATTAACTCATGGAGACACACTTCCCAACAACCACATCCTCTTTGACATGGTGATATCACTACGACCATGACCAACATCATGCATGTGCAACAAGCATATAGACCACATGGATGATTAGAAAATGTTTAACTGACATGAATGCATGAAAAACACACAACCCGTCCAATCCGAGGGGCGAACCATGCTATGATACCACTCTGTAATTCCCTCCTCCCACATCTACCTAAGTAACTGACCAACCAGGGTAAACATGTGATGCGAAATTACCATGATATGATTCAACCTCCTCGGTGACCTTAAGGAAGTGGAATCAATGGAAACACACCATACCACACCTTATGCACTAGCTACAAGACTCCCATAATGCATCACAATCATTCCCCTCATTAGCACCTAGGTTCCACTGAAATTTTAGACCTCTAAACCCCTAGACGCTCCCTTTATATGGGCAAGAGTTCAACTAAGGACCTTTGGAAGCATGAACAATATGGGTATGCCAACATCTAGGGACTTTTCTGCCTAGTATTGTGCCTGCGTCCCTGGGATTTGAGCCACTTTTTCAAGCCCAAATCCTAGGTCACTACCTAGAACTCAATGACACTTTTAGAATCCATGATTTATATAATAACAAGTCTTTCAAATCAAAAACTAACTCTAGGACTAGGCCTGATCATCTCTAACCGGGACTGACATTTTGTCAAACACTTGGCATCAATTCAATCTACAAGAAATGAATACAAGAGAGAGCATAAATGATTGATAAATCATACGAGACTTGAAAAGAAGGATCACCACCTTCTTCCCTTAACTATTTTGACATCAATTAGATCTTGCATCCATAATCCTTTCAATTACAAGTAAATACATGAAATAACCATGACAATAACCAATCATATAACCATGCTTCTAACTAGCATTAAACCATGAAAATAATAGATAACAAACATTAAAGCCACATATTAACAAGTACAAAAGCAAGAGAACTTAGATTTTATTAAACATAGGAAAATATGACCAGGTTCATGACTTCCACGTACCACTCGACCGTAGACATGGCTGAACCAAATATTTCTTTCAGCTAGTCACCCTCATGCCATATTCCAAGCATGACTGTGGGATTTCATGGATAAACCAATCCAAAAAAAAAACAAGGGAATCCATAGGTTAAAAAACCTCCACCCTCAGCAAATCGTGATCTCACCAAAACCATCATCGAGATCACAAAACTAAACCAAGCTAGGTGTTGGAGTCGGTCTAGTTATCCCTCCGTCAGAGATCAAAGCTCTTTCTGCATTTCATGTTTAGGTGTCCCATCAGTTTTGATCAGTTGCATTTCGTTAGGCATGCCATAACTCTGACGGAATGGTTTGTGTCACTCATTCCCCTCATGCTTGGCACTGCTGGTTCAGGTCTATTCATAAAGCTTCAAAGATCATTTTTGCAAAAGTTTAGGTCTTAGGTCTAGGGTTGGGTCATTTTGTTTTGCAAACTCCAAAAAGACCAACAGGTCAGAGGGATGTATTTGATAGATAGTCACTTCAATGATTTTCATCATTGTACAGATAAAGTATGACTTCTCCTCAAAACTCTGTTTTGAAGATAAGTCGTCATCTCATTTTTGTAAAAAAAATTCAAAAATTTCAAACCTTGAAACGTCCAAGCGCAGCCTTGGTCTCCTTTTCCAGAGCATATCACAGTTATCCCTGCAAAAAATTATCAAAGAAAATCATTATTTCAACCAAAGTAAGGAGGAAACCAAAAAGTTCAGAGTCTATCAATTCTGAAAAAGTGTCAGCGACAAAACATAAGAAAATGGGTTATGGACCAAGCGAAAATCAAAAGGGAGTCTATATGAAGATATTTCACATCATTTTCAACCCATTCCACATTCCAAGAGTGAAGAGCATCGTTCCAAAGCGATCTTGTGAATTTGTATGCAAATTGGAGCATTTCCAGGGCGCGCGGCACATCAAGCAACAAAGCGCAGTGGAAAATTGCACGCGTGCGGCACATCAGAGGCGCGCGGCGCGTTGGGTGAGGCACGCGGCGCACTGGGGTTTAAGCCCAAACTTGGTTTGGAAAAACACCAAAACGCCTCCTCTCAGCACAAATTTGCAGGTAGGCTCATATCCATGGCTTATTCTTGGTTTTTGAACGGTTAATGTGAGGTATTTATGATATGTTTGCCCTAGAAAACCAAGTGGAAAACCCTCCTTTGTCCATGAAGTTGCTGAAAAGTTTGAATGAAAAAATTGCTCTAGGGTTTCAAAAACTAAATGTTACCAAGGTTATCACTTTTTCCTACTTCCTTTTGTTTCCCATTCCCCATATTCACCATTATTTTTCCCCAATAATCCCTCATAAATCCTACACTATACTCCCTCAAATCCTAAGTCCCTCACTTCTATTACAAAACACATTATCCCTACCTCATCCCAAAACCCTAAAATCCAAGATTTCCATGTCCCTTCCCTTCTCTAAATTCCTTGTTTTATTTCCATGTTCCCCATTTCCCTATTTTTTTCCCTTTCCTAATATTCCCTTGTACATTTGTGTCCCCTTGGTCACAACATTTTTGAGCAAAAGAAACAATTTACAGTCAATTTTGCACACAGTTGTACATCAGCATATATATATTCCAGCTATCTTGTTTCTAAAGACATGTCAGAGACCGAGTCAGTATATGAGCAGGAGTATGATAGTGATTCTACACCGGAGGTAAATGTGCCAAATGTGCCACGGAGGTATCAGAAAGGTGGCAAAAGTGGTCAGCATGTTAGGGAGGAGCCTACTTCTTTGGCTCAATTGCAAGCTTGCCCACTTGCAACGGATTGTTTTCGGCGCCAATCATGTTTCCAATACTGTGAGATGATCTCACAAACTCAGCATCATCGGGAACTAGTCCGTTTATTTGTTCTACATTTACAGGATGGTCATGTAAACCTTGCCGAAGTGAATTTCACCTTGTCACCCGAGACTATTGCTCAGGCCACCGGGATACCAAATGTAGGGGAGGAATGGAGCAAACGCCAGCTACTAGACAGATTTTACTATGAGCCATATATCAAGCTCAGGTATATGAGACACTTGAGCACAGCTTTTCCTTTCAGATTCCTGAAAAATGAGTTTGCACCATTGATGAAACTCATCATTTGGTATTTCAGTTGCGAGGGCAGATTCTCGCGTCTCTATGCGTACCATGTCCGTTTGTTGATGCATTTCACAAGGGTACGTATGATGAACATTTCGTTTTTCATGTGTCGCAACATAGAGAGGATGGTTCCTTTAGTACAAAGAAAGAGCCCAGCACATCAGCATAGGAGCATATATCATTATGCATTGATCAAAATCATAGTGATGCATCAGTTGGCACAACAGGGTATTACTTGGGAGGATTTCATCTCTCGTGATTAATTTTCCGCACTACAGCCTCCTCCAGAGATAGTTCATGATGAGGGAGGTCCTTCACAGCAGTTTGACATTCCTGAGACCGAGCATGTCGATGCTCCAGCGTATGTGACATATCAGCGAGGCCACAGGGCCTTATTTGCATCTGCACGACGAGTACTATCTCCACCTGGGGTGGAAGGGGTCTCGTTGACATCATCAGCACAACGAGTATTATCTCCACATCATGTGGAAGGGGTCTCGCCTTCGTTTTTAGCACAGGTACAGATTCAGGATGGGGGCAAGAGATCCATGTTTGATGAGGGTCCTTCATGAGGTTAGGACATGGGTATCATTGATGTTGATGCCAGCTCTCCTAGCTCGGAACTAAAGCAGATCATCCGAGAGCAAAGGGCTGAGAATGAGTCGCTACAAAAGAAATTGCAGATGGTTAAGTGGGTGATCAACTACTTGGAGCAGCGCAACAAACAGCTGGAAGATGAGCATACACTTTATGAGGTGCGGAAGATCCGGGAAGACCGAGAATTGGCCCGAAGGAGACTCGGTGATTTGACACCTATTGATCGAGAATCAATGCTCATCCGGGTAAACACTCATTTGGAGAAGTTGTTAGCAAAGGAAAACAGAGACAAGGACATGCTTCGTCATATGAAAACTCACTATTGGGCTCGCATGCATGTTTGCAAAGCGAAAATGAAGATCCTAAAGAGGCGTTTGAGCAAAGCGCTAAAACAACGGAAAAGGCCCGATCCACTTCAAGTTTTGGCCGAGGCTTCATTAGTCGGGCATGATACATGATGGAGGGTCTTCACTCCAAATTTGAGCAAATTCGGAGAAAATGTTGTCATTTTGAAATTTTTGGCTTGCAAAACAGGTTTTTTGGCTCTACGCGTAGCACGCAGCGCGCGACCCATAAGATGGGGAGATCCAAATCATAAATGGCTTGTAGTTTTGGATTTGTCATGATGAATTACACGTGCTCAGCCATTGCAAAAGCATTTCATCAAGTTCTGGGTGATCAAAAGGCTAAAAAACATCATGAAAACTACCTTTCTGCCACTTTTTGTACCAGCAGGAAGTACTTCTAGGAGAATGCACTTTGGGAGGGTTCAAATGGACACCAAATTGGAAAATTCCACTTGGGTTAGAAAGTAGACATCCAGGGATTTCCAACAAGCCAACCTGAGCTCAATTTGGATGCCAGGAAGTGCCCCAAAAACAGGTGGAAAGGCGCGCGACGCACAGGGTTTTTTGGCACAATTTTCATCCTCAGCTCAGCAAATGAAGCCAGTTTGACCAGTTTTGACTTGTGATGGGATTTTCACCCCTCTTGATGTAATTAATGAAACATTATGTTGATTTAACACTTATTTACCTATTCTAGATGATTCATTCATAAAATAGCAAAAATTTAATGAATGAATTGGTTTCCTAGCTTATAGAGGCAAGTTGTTTTGACTGCCTAGATTGTAGTGCTTTGTTTAGAATTGGTTGAAACAGCTCCTAGGATGATGAGATTGACCCCTAGAGGCAAGGGAATGTGTTGGCTTGCCTATATTATGTATTTTCTTAGTCATTTTCAGGGTTGGACTCTTGGGAATAGCTTGACACTCTATTGTACATATTTTATCTGCAATTTTGGCAAAGGAAGACCAAGGTTTTACAGCACTATTTGGGATTCATGTGGCTTTATGTGTTGATAGTGTGCTTCTTTCAGTATTTGTAAGTTGTTTATGTGCATCGATTTCCTTCTCTTATCTTCTGCAATTGAACAAATGAAGTGTTAAGGTAGAACCCATAATTTGCTATGCTCTGCCTTTAAGTTTGTTTAATTTTCCATGTTTTCATCTGTTTAGGGAGAATCCTTGAAAGTTTCTTGCTCTCCTTAACCTCTCACTAGTCAGATCTATTCATTCAATCACTTTAAAGGCATAAAAACAATCGCGTATCTTGCCCCAAGCAGACCTCTGCATAAACTGTGCCTCATCCCCGCACCCAAAATTGCCTTTCCCTTGAATTCAACAAAACCTCATAAAATCAATCTCAAAGTCCTTGTACTTCATACCTAGCCAAAAATTAGTCATCAATTCAGTCATCTCGACCTCATTGATTATCTTTTGCCAAGATTGACCCGGAGAGAGCCCTCTCCTGTCCTTGTAGGGCTAGCTACGAGGTTGAGCGTGGTTTGATGTAGCCTTGAGTTTTACCTTATTTCAGCCTAAGGTAGATTTGAGCGCTAACACTAGGAATGCCTTCGGACTCCACCACTATCCTTGAGGAATTTTCTATCTCCTTGTCTCCCGGGCTTTACTGCAATCCACACCAGATCACTAGGCCCTAAACTAAGAATCCACCCTCAGGCTTTACCATGTATCCCACCAAAACTGGTCAAGGGACTCCTAGGCCTTTGGGATTTTCTTGAGACCACCTCCACCCTAGATTCTAAAACCATCCAAAAATTCCAAAGCTCAAAACCGAGAAAACAATCCCATCACACCATGGCTATCAAGAAAAGGGCAAGGCTAGGCTGAAAATTGTTGTCATAACCCAAAAAAACCATGCCACCAACAACAAGAGAACCATACACCAACATTCAAATCCATACATGTCAAAACCAACTAGGAAATGACATATGTAATATGTTACTTGCAGGTATTCCTATTGAAGTTGCTTGATCGTGCTCTTCCTTTCTTGATCCTTGCTTTCCTTCCTTTCCTTTTGCTTCCTTTTCCTTCCTTGCTCCAAGGATAGAGTGCTCCAAGAAAAATCTAAGTGTCCAAAGTGTGTGTGTGTGTGTGTGAGAGAGAGAGAGAGAGAGAGAGTAATGAGAGAGCTCCAAAACTGAACTGACAAAAGTTTACAAACTGAACCTCAAAAGTCTTTTTATCAATTAGGCCTCTATTTTCTTCATTTTCCACTATTTTCCTTCAATTTCCTCCTCACATGCAACCTGTGACCTTTCACCTCCCTTTTCTCCTATTTTCCTTTATTTTCATAAATAAATGTGCCAAAATACCTTTTTCCCTTTTAATGCCTTAGTCATTGCCTTTTCCAATTTCCGTTAGCCATAAACACATCTAGTGATTCCCACTAGGATATCTTTTCCCAACATTCAGCTTAGAATAAGTGTCCCTTAATCATGGTCTTATTTTAACTTTACTAACTTTCATTACATGAACTTTTAACCAGGGTTGTTACATTTTATTTGAACAAACTAGGGTTAAAGTGAGAGTCTTTTATTTCATAGAATGGTTTTGTTGTTAAACCGCAACCCAAGGAATCCTTCCCTTAGGTGTCTTTTTACCCTGATGTAGAAATTGATGATGCTCTTGATAAGCCCTTGGGTGATGATACCCCTCTTAGCAACCCTGAGTCATTTTCACAACTTGTATCTTTGGGGAAAATGGAAGACAAGGTTTCGACACCTAAAACCCCAAAGTTATGCCATAGGCAGAATGTTAATTCCGTTGTGAAGGAGGGTATCGTTTGAAAGGTGTGTGGTCAACAAGGTAACCCTCCAGCTAAGAAGGAAAATCCTCAAGTCAACTTTTTCGATTCAAATTCTGCAACACAATATGAAAAAGGTGAGGATAATGATAATCATATTAAGGAAAAATTATTAAATAGGAAAATATCTACGTTCCTACATAGCAAAAAAAAAACCCTCTGGCCTAAATGTTGTAGAGCAAGAGGAAACTCAGTCAAAAATGGTTAAACTTGAAGTTGACTAGGAATAAAGTTATCCTCGTGATGTTCAAAATCCACCGGAATCAGAGAACAGGTCTCATAAGGATGCTTTTGAGTCATTGTTAGATCTTTATTGGCACCAACAGTATTTAGTGAAATATATATACGACTCACCCATCAAATTGAACAATTGACCTAGGCAAAATTCTGTAACAAAATTATTGCTTTATACTATTTTTTAACTGTTTGTTATGTATTATCAGGTCAAATCATTGATGAAATTTGCTATCATTCTGCTTGTGGGATGCACCTGTTTGAATTGAGACATATCCCCGAAAGTTCTCTTATCATTTGTCTTTAATAGTGTTTTTAGCAAGACAGACCAACTGACCTAGCATTCAAAAAATTGTTTTATTATTTTGTAATCATACTATTTCAAAGTTTAAATTTATGATATTGTAATATTCTATATAGATCCCTTCTTTTCAAGGAAAAAGGGAGGGAAACCTAAGAGAGGAGAGGGAGATATTATTTTGACATAGAAGTGTTATTTTATGGTTTTGGAATGAATGACAATTTTGACATTTTGATGTGGTTTGATTCCATCAGTGTGTTATGTTTTACTCTTTCCATAGCGATAATTTAAAATTTCATAATATCTTGTGGTTTATGGAATGTATTCACATTTGTTAAGCTGAATTTGTGCTAACAAGTGAATGTTTTTGTTCATTTCTCTGTTATAGTAACTTTACTACTCAGATTTTCTTGATTTCTCAATTTTTTATCTTCAGTGGCTTGTGCCCTGAGAAGAATAATTCGATTTTAATGGTCGCATTAGCTAGAACAAGATCTGGTTAATTTTATTGTTTTTTTCTTGAATCTATAGTAGAAATATTACAGTGAATGTTATAAATGTTGTTTCGTTCAGTATTGATTTGATGATAATATGATTTGATTCATTTATCACCAATTATAGTATGAATTTTGTAAATACATATCATTCATTGCTTGATTTTCCTCTCTCGACTATAAGTCTTGGCCAAGTTGTAATTGTAAGGAACAATATCTAATTTTAACTTTTTCTTTTCTTAATGATTTGAAAAATAAGCAAAGTTATTTTACACTGTGTTTACTTAATAGTGTTATGGTACATTGAGAAAAGAACTCTTATTTTTGTTAATGAAAGAATTTCTTTTAGCTTTTCCCTTCTCTAAAATAGTGATTATTTTATAGCAATTTTTTATTGTGCTAGTTACATTGAGTTCTAGCCTTCTTTTGGTATTATAGTATTCTAAATATTATAATCTAATTTAGTTAGTTGTATTGATTACCTATTTTAATATTTTCATTCTATTAACATAACTCAAAAATTTAGGTATCATTTAACTTAGTTTTAGAAGCATCTAACATATATAGTAGTTTTATGATACTTTCCTAGTTTACATCCTTCATAAGAGGAAGAACCCAAAGGCCAACGGGCCCTTTAAACCCATCGAGAACGAATACTCCAAATAATTGGGGTTGTGTGAAGAGCCTTGGTCTAGGTCATATCTCCCTTGTTGACATAGCTGTGTCAATGTCAGCGTCAACAAGTTCCCAAATTCATGCTTGGAATATGGCATGAGAGTGATTGGCTAAAAGAAATATTTGGTTCAACTCAATCTATGGTCGGGTGGTATGTGGAAGTCCCTGACTTGGTTGGCTTCTTCATATCATAATAATATCTATATTCCTATTGTGATTCAAGAGAATTTATACCTGTTATTATGTTGCTGTGATGGCATTTCCATCATGGTTAATATTTTGGTTATAAGCATGGTTCCATAACATGTTCCAACTATGGCTCTTGATATGTTTTGATTAGTTGATGAATGGTTGATGAATGCATGGCCTAACAAATTTTACTGCATCTATTATTGGAGGGCATTAGAAATTCTTGGTGAATCTCAGATAAGTTTCAGACTCCTATATTCAGATATGCATTCATTACCTGTAGATTACATGTTCACAATGTGTTTGAAAAAATTGTTGTCATGATTAGGCATGGTTAGGTCAAGTCCTTGGTCAAGTTTTGTATGAATGAATTTTCCTTGATGTAATTTGTCATTATAGAAAGTCTTGTTGAGTTCTGGGCAGTGGTCTGGAGGCTAACCTAGAAAGTAGGTTAAGATCTCGGAACCACACCCTCTGAACTGGGCAGTTTAGGTCACAACCGCACCTAGACGGGAGTGTGAGTGTAGTTGGGGGCCTATAACTACATGGAGGGTTTGTTATGCATGAGGTTGTGGGCCTAGATCACTAAAAAGGTAATCTAGCTTAGGGATTGGACACTTGGAGTGGTTGGTTGGCCCCTCGGTGTCTTGTAGCTCTTGAGGAAGGTCTGTAAGGTTCCAATTTGTCGACTCCATTTCCTTATTTTTACTTAGGAGGTTGGGTTATATCCTAGTAGCCCTCAATTCATGTTTACCCCAGAAGGCTTGTTAAAGTGGGTAAATGTGGGAGGAGTGGTTACAAATTGGTATCATAGCATGGTTCAATACTTAGACTGGATGGGCAGAATGTGTTTGTTATGCATGCATGTCAATTTCTATGTGGTTTTTATGCATGCATGTCAATTTTTATGTGGTTTTTATGCATGCATTGTCACGGTTATGGTTGTCGTGCATGATTTCATGGTATGCAGTTAGTGTTATCATGCATGATGTCAATATATTGATATGATTATGTATATACATGTATCGTGTTAATCTAGATTGATTTTGCAAATGAGATAACCTCCTTGAACTTCACTGAGGTATGTTGATTATGTTTATATTTGGTCATCTCACATGGTATGTTTGCAAGAAGAAGAGGATCAAAGATGACTAATAGAATGGTGGACTACATTTCAAGAGACTCACCTGATCAATCAGATGATTAGTCTCGTGACATAGTAGATACTTTGAGAGGCCTGAAGGAAGAAATTAGAAGTTACAAGGCAAATAATTACACAATCATTCAGTCACAGGAAAGGCTTGCCAGAGCACAGCAAAAACAACAAAGATCAATGTAGTTATCCTTCAGAGTTTGTCAAAATTGTAGAGAGAGGGACAACCACGAGTCAGTTATGGATAGGAGGAGAGATCTAATGGAGTATATGGTAGTAGATCTCATGGAAGGCACAGGTCAGATAGAGATGACATAGTCAGAGATGGCATGTTATTGGATACACTTGATAGGAGAGTTAGTGGTTATGAGATCTATTCTAGTTCTAGTTTAGACAAGTATCATGGTCATTATTGCTATCATCCTTATAAGAGGAGTGAGAGGGAATACTTGTTGGATGATTTCAAAAAATCCAAGCCACCTACATTCAATGGAGAGTTGAAGAAGCCATAATATGTAGAGGTATGGTTTCTTGGGATAAAGAAGTTCTTTGAGCTGTATGAATATATAAAGAATATGAAGGCCTGAATATCTATTTTCAGTCTCAAGGGAAAATCGGATATTTGGTGGGAAGACATAAAGCGTGTCTAAGGTATTAGGACATAGGATTTGAGTTGGCATGAGTTCAAAAGACTCTTCAGGAAGAAGTGATTGTCTGAGAGGTACTACGATGAAAAGACCAAGGATTTCTATGAGATGAAGATGGGATTTCTGAAAGATGAGGAATACACGACTAAGTTCCTGGAGTTGTTGAGGTATGTTCCTTATCTTAATGATGAGAATATGAAAGTTCAAATATTTACCAGTGGAGTACCATTAGCATTCAAGGATCGGATTTAGTATTATTAGCCTCGGTTGCTAGAGGAAGTCATTGGGAAGTTGAAGCACTATTATGAGAAATCGAAGCGTAAGACCGAGTCTAAGCAAGGTTGGAAAGTGAATGATAAGACTAAGGGAAAATGGCCACCAAAGCGGGGAAGACCTCAGGATGCAGGTAAGAAGGAAAATGTTGCTCCTTACAAGAAGGTTAATGCAGTTGAGAAGGGACATGGGTCTTGTTATCCCCTACAATTTCCTAGGCTGAGGAGGAGATCGAAAGAGGTAACCTCGAACCACTTTTAGCTCAGTAGCTAGCCCTATTGAACCAGAGAGGATCTCTCAAAGGATTTGTCAATGAATATATGTGAAGAAATAGGTTTTAGGCTAGATATATAATTTTTTTTTGAGTATTTGTGAATTTACATTTTTTAGGTTTTGTTGGACTAGGGTTTAGAACAGGTATTTAGTTCAGGGCTTCAAGTATGTAGAGACAAGTATAAATAGGAGATAGATATCAGTATGTCATGGTGCACTTAGAGTGTTTTTCAATGTAGTATATAACTGTTAGCTTAATAGAACCTAATGAGCATGTAAAAGCATGAATTCATTAGCTTTAGAACAAAAAAACACAAGTATGAATTCCACATAAACAGAGCTTAAATTCAAGATTTATGTCTATATAAATGCAAGGAAATTAACAGGGAGAAGATAAAACATGTAAAGAGAGATGATTTATCCATTAGAAACTGATAGAAAAAAAGAAACAACACCATAGACTCACTGAACTAGAGTTCCTGAAATATAGGTGAAACTACTCCTGTATTAGCTGAAAAGAAAATAAGATACAAGCCTTCTCCACAAAAGTCAAAACCCTCTCTGAAAGAGAAATGATACATATAGACTCAATTGAACCACTTCCCCACCTTTAGGAGTCGAATGCCTAGGTGTTAGAACTATTTCCAAGATTCTCTCAACCAACAGGTGGGAGTGAGAAGGTCAAATACAAACACTTCTTGTACACTTTGTTTTGGATTTTGCTTCCTTAATGAAGCTTATTAAACCTTAAAAACAACATATAATGTCTATTTATTCATGCTTACATCATCTAACCTTGAACTAACTTCAATTACATCAAGAGTTTTGACTTTGACCAAGTCAAACTAAAAACTAGGAAATTTACACAGTGAAATTTAAATGAAAAGCACAAAAATTTGCAGAAGCGCAACATTGCATTTGAGCCTACTTTAAGGTGCCTTCCTGAGGTCCAAATGAAGATCTGAAAGAACATTCAACTATATTTTCAAGTCTAGTTTCCATAACACCTTGAATGTTTTACAATTACCCATGGGAAGGCCTTCCAAAATCCAATCTCCAAGGGTCGCTCCAAAAGCGCAATGCCTATCAAAAAGAGGTCCATAAAACTGCTTTTGACCACTATTTCCCTTTTTTCTCAAAATTTGGGCCCTCTCTGGAAAATATGAAGAAATGTTTTTGATATGATGCCAAGGTATTTCCAAAATTGAAATCCATTTGTGATTTGAGCGCCTGAGGAAAAAGTGAAGTGCCATTGGCCAAATTTCTGAATAAGGCACTAAAATATTCAAAAAACCAAAAATGCTTAGAATTCCTTCAATTTGGTCATGAGTTGTAAAATGAAGTATTTTAAGCCCTCATGGATGCTTCAGTAAGCATCTCCAAGTTGCCCTTCTCATTTTGGTCCTTTAGGGCTTCTTTGAGCTAGTTTTCCAACTGTTTGACCTTGACATTACAAATCATATTCTTGGCGTGGTAGTGATGTGCCATATGCCTTAGTAGCTGGTTGTATCTATTGGCCTTCTCCAGAAGCTTCTCCAAGTGGTCATTTACCTTGTCTAACCAATACTCCCTGTCTTCATTGACCTCTAAGGCAATTTTGTCTTCTAACTCTAGTTCCTCATCAAGCAAGATGTGTTTTTTCTCCTCTTTCAATGCCTTCTTAAGCCCTTTGGTTCTTGGCCTCTTTTTCTTACCTTGTATTTTAGTTCCTTCATGCTCATTGATCTCCAATACTGCTTTTCCCTTGCCTGCTTGCTGCAATAGTTTAGCTTGTTCCTTTTCCATGATAAGTTGCTTTGCCTTTAGCTGAATGTTTTCTTGTTCTAAGAATGAAAAGACAAACCTTTCCCTTGCCATGTTATCCATGAGTTCTCTGACCTGAGAGTCTTTGTCTTTGATAATCTATTGCATGCTTGAGGGATCATTATTTGCTTCCAAGTCTACCAACTCAAACTCATGCTCAATCAAATCTTTATCCTGTACTACTGACCCCTGTTTTGTTGATGTAGAAGGCTTGACCCCTTTCTCACCATGAGAAGTAAACACAAGCATTTTTCCTCTTTTGCACATGCTAGTCACCTCAGGCCTAGGTGCTTTAGGAATCTCCACTGATTTGGTTGAGGACCCAACCTACATGCTTGAATGCTTAACTAAAACATTGGATTCATGTCATTTCAAAGTTGTCTCCAAGAAAAAATCTCATGTCATGTTCTTCTCTACAAGTTGATGGAGCACTACAGTCTTGATCAGACTATGATGAAAGAGACTAGGATATTGTTCTTTGTTCTTCACCTCTACTTTCTCGGACATCTTGGCAAGGCTACTACATAGATAGTTGCACATGTTGAGAGGTTTTTTTTAGCTATAAAGTGCATTAGAAGCCGGATAAGATAGACATATAGTCTAGAAAACCTTCCTTCACATGTGAAAAATTTCATGACAACTTTCATCAATGGAGCATACTTCTCCAACAAGTATCTAAAAGGCATGATATGTGTATGGGTTTCCTTGTATGGTGTTTTCAAGAGGGTCTTGTAATGCACAAGATCTAAGTTCATGCCCTTAAACCAGTATTCTCCGTGATCTAGTATCCATGTAGCAAGTGAAACAGAAGCCACTGAAAATGTGAAATCAAACCCAACAATACTGGCACTTTCTCCTTTCAAATGAGTAGCAACCCAGTCTATCAATTCTTCATGGAAACCCACTTCACACACCCTTTTGCAAAAATGTAAACAATTCACATCTTCGAAATACTGCTTGATGAAGGGTGATGTATCAATTTCATTATAGTTGGCAGGTTCATATCTAAGAACTTTGCCTCCTTTAAGATGTTTCTTCTTTTCTGGTGAAAAATATCCTTCCATGATGACAAAAACCTTATAGAAGAGTCTAGGTTAGCAAGAAAACAATTTGCAAGATTGAAATTTCAATTTGGGTGATTTCTAGATGGTTTTGAGCTGCTCTAACACAAGTGCAACGCAGTGTCTAGAAGCGCAGCGCAGTGTCCAGAAGCACAGCGCAGTCTCTGGAAGTGCAACACCGACTTGCAAACCACTTTTTGAGGTCTTAAACTGGTCCAAATTGTGAACTTGATAGCTAGTTCGAAATCTCTTGAAGTCTACTACAAGATGGACACCTCAAGCATGTAATTTGGACACTCCATCAGGGAAAAATATTGATTTTCCCAAGGTCACTCCAAAAACCCAGGGTGTCTCTGACAAAAGCGCAGCGCCAACTTGCAGAGCACTTTTGGATGCCTTTCAGTAATACAAATCATGATATGAAGGTACCATTAGAAATCTTAGGATGGCTGCTACACAATAAAGTCCTTAATCACTACCAACACCTGCTCTAATTCCGTGAAAATCTATCTTGAAGTCAAATCTTCCAGAAGTGCAACAACTCTCCTGTAGAAAGTGTAGTTTGGGAATTTCTCTCAAATCATAATACATATGCATAAACTGAAGGAGGTTTTTTGTTCCTTGTACTATAATTGAAAAAAACCTCTTTCACTTTTATAAAATTATTCTCCAGTGGGTCAGAAACACATTTTGAAGAAAACTATCCCTCTGCGAAATGATAAGACGAAGTAGTGTGCTGCAACACTTTTTTTTTTTTTCTCGGTAACATCTATTTCTATTAACTGGTAAACAAAATATTTTTACATGAGGTGGCGGCTGCAAGGGCAGGAGCCCGCAAGCCTTGTACATTACAAAACTTCCCCATTACTGTAGAAACCGGGGAGACTCAAAAAACATACAGCCAATTCTGTTGGCTTTAGAAACATGCCGAGAGAGATAGAACAGAAGATGAGCACAGAAACAGAGCAGAGAACCCGGGTCCAAGAACCGAACATACGTTGTGGCGAGGAGAGACCCAAAACTAGGCAGTGCTTCCAGAGCGTCCACCAGAGAGCCAAAAAGAGCGACCCAAAGTACCAATTGTTCATTTTTCCTTGTCCCCCTGTGTCTCCTCGGCCTGCAGACACGCGTCGTCTTGACTGAGCAATTCTTTGTCACCCAACACGTTGCCCTCCTGCATCTTGTCGGTGGTACCAGCCTCGGGGTCCATTTCAAAATTAACACAGTCAACCAGGGGAGGGATTAAGGGTGGCGAATCGACTTGGATAACCGGTTCAGCCTCCCTTTTAATATCCATGGCATTCTTAGCAGAGGAGCGCTCACTACTGTGAGAGGAATTGGGGCTAATGCAAGAAATAGGGGGTACCTGGTTAACTTCTTCAGACATGAGGATGGTAATCTGGGCTGAAATCAGGGGGCGGTTCAGATTACTTTGGAATTTAAAATGAGTGGACTGAAAGGCACTGTTTGGAATCGGATGGCGAGAGGGATTGCTAGGAGGAGGATCCTCAGGGGTGGAAGTGAGATTAATAGTTGTGAGCAGCGGGTTGGGCTGAGGGCGAGCGGAGGGACGCTTGCTGCTGCCAGGTCGTTCACCCGAGCGGGTGCGTTTCCCTGGTCGCTTCATAATGCTAACAGTCACCGAAACCACAACAAAACCAATACTAAACCCAGAATGATGCTTCAGATGAACCGAAGGCACAGAACCGAACCGAGAAGCAGAGCAAAACACGGAAGAAGCACAGAACCGAGAGACAGAGCAAATGTAACTTATGTGACAGTGAATAAACCACTTACCCCAGGCCACCGAGGGGTTTCCAGTGCGCAGCACGCAGGTAGAATGGAGGCATTGCAGATTCGAGCTTGAACAAGCTCGAATTTCCCCTCTGAAACTAGACGCCCTCTCAAATTTGCATTCAGTGCTCAGAACAAACTGAACACCATGATCCCGAACCGACAAAGTGGAAATATCACCGGGAGACTCCATGTAAATAACCAACAACAGGCTGCATCGGGCTTCGGCCTTCATTAATGACGCTGTCCTGCTCCGGTTGATGGCCATAAAAACATTCCTCCCTCCTCCAGTCGAGACCTGGGGCTCCACGCTACGGAGCAGGTGGCAGTACGAGGGGTGGTAATGCTGCATGAATGCCATTTATGGTAGGAGGATCACCCGAATCCGGGAGAGTGTGCTGGAGCATTGCCTTATTTGAAATTAAACATTACCTTTACCTTTATTTTTATTTCCCTAAGCTGCTAACTCCCTTTACCCACTGAATCACATGATGGACATGTTTTTATTTTGACATATGGTATCATGATGACACATGGAGTGAAACCCTAGACCATGACCTAAAATGAGGAATTTAACCATTCCATGACCCAAGACACTTAAATGAAGATATGATACCTCGAAGAAGACAATGACCATGATCAGTGATGAAGACCATGATTAAGTGAAGGGAGCAGCAATGACCCAGACATCAACAACCAGTGACCAAATTTTTATTTGAAGACTCATTGAAATGACAAAAATTTGACTTGACACCCCAACAACACCTTGTAAGAGCATATTTGATCATCGGTGACAGGATGAACTGACTGCCACTAAAATTGGCTCAAATTGGGGATGGAAGCTCCTTGGAGGTGTCAATAACATCGTAGACCTAGTAGCCTTGTTCATTGGGCATGGAGTAAAAATGCAAATACTAAACTCAAACAGAAAAATGACTGACCTGACTATAAAAAAACATACTGACTAAACTTACTTATGGCAGTAGACCATCGGGATCTTAGGGCCTTCACCTTGGGCTTCAAATCCTTATTATAGCCACCCACTTGCTGAAGATGTATATACAATAATGTGTAATGATCCCTCCAATGTAACCAATCGAGCAGATGGCTACCTACTTGAATTTTGCTTGTACCTTCCTCGAGCAAGAAGAAAAAACAAAAGCTAAGCAACTCTGAGCGTCCACTGAGTATGTGCTCATGATCCATAAATACAAGAAAATTCATCTTCCAAGATGGCTACAAAAAATTTGGAATAAGGTCTATAATAATTTGGAACATTACCATATTTTGAAAGTCATAAGAAATACAAGCACACTCTTCATTTTCTGAATCTAGAGGAAGATCATCATGTGCAACTGGCTCTAAAACAACCTCTTCTTTGTCACTGCTTTCCTGTAACTCATGATCGTTAATTTGAAATCTAACATCATCAAAATCTGAAGCTACATGTATGAATGTCTCTTCATGTAAATCTGGATTGAAAGTTTCTAGGGCAACAGATTCATCAATTATTTAGAAAAGATTACTTTCAAAATATTCTTCCACAACTGGCACAACAAGATGTAATTCTATATCACATAACCTTTTAATTCCATTGCCTTGTGCTGCATTCTTGTGATCTTGAGAATAAGATTGATTAAAAGGATCTAAAGTCTTCCTTTTATCCATTAGTTGCTCAGAAGAAACATAAAGCATTTGACTGTATACTCCTTCTCTTCCTTGTTCATTTAAAATATATTGAACATGTTGATCATTAAGTTTTAGGAAGCAAACCTGCTACTCATTAATTTTGAACTCAATGGATGAATGATGACTCTCAGGTATCTTAATGCAAACCAACTCAGAATTAGAATCTTCATCAAGGAGTGGAGGGTAGTTGAAATGGCCATTATCATATGTTTCTTGTGCACTAAAATAAAGGCATGACTGATGCAAATTATCACCTATTTTAGATGATAGAAGATCACTATCATATATTGGAAAATTATGGTTAATTTCACTGTCATCTAGGGCAGAATCCGTGATCTTATCATGGTGGTGAAAGGGGTTTTCATTCAAAGCATCCAAGAGTTCATCGTCCATGAACTCTTTAACGTTGTTGACCCTAAAAATTACTCTTTCCCTAGCAACTCTTCTCATCCCTTTTCTTTGTTTTCCATAAGAAAGATGCATTCTCATCAATAATAACTGGTATATATTGTCTTGAGGAGGACATTTAGTGATTTACATGTTATGCTTTTTATGTTTTGTTGTTTGAATAAATTTTTGTATATTAGCTACGAAACACAGCCTATTCTGTAGCTAACCAGTTGTTCCGCAGCTACCTCCATGCTCTAACAAGTTCCAAGTGTCAGAAGGAGAGTTTAGCCACATGGGCAGCTCTGAAATCATCATGACATGGACCCTGTCCTATTCATTCAACCTAGGTTGTTAAAGAAGATGGCATAAGACTATGGTTAATGGATAAGTCAAACACAAAGAGACCGAGGGTAACAAGACTCTGTTTTGTGGTTAATTAATGTGTTTCACAGTGATGGGAAGCGTTATCTGGAGCAACTACCTGTAACTACAGACTCCAACAGCCACCTGTACAAATGTATCCAACAACCACCATGTCTTGGATTTATTTCTCTAGCAGCCAAGGAAGAAATTCCGCATATATGTCTTCTACGTGTTTAGTTGTAGCATGCTTTTCTCCACAAACAGTTATATGATTTTTCTTATAAATACCTGTGTAAAGGACCGAAGAAGTTAGTAATAGTTTTAATGTGAAAACAAAGTTCTAGACTCTGTAATATTTGGGTATTTTGTGTCCTTGTTTTAATATGAGAAGACCACATGTTTTATGAACATCTGAAGGAGTTTTCTTGGAGTTGATTAAGCAAGCGTAGCCTAATCAGTTGCAGAGGGCCCCGGCACTGAAGAAGGTTTCATTTTATTTATTTTACTTCTTCTTGTTAACTATAAATTCATCATTTTCTTTCCAAAACAATGTTTATAATCATTTTCTTACTAACAGTGTTTATAATTTAGAGCAATTTCCATTAGCTTGATTTCTTTTTAGTTCTTATCAGTAGTTTAGAAGATAGAACTCAATAGTGTAATCTTGTTTCTTCAATTAGAAACTAACCTTGTTTTAAGATGAGAGTAGGATTGAAGAATGATAAGGATACATTGTTGGATAGTTTACTTCATTTACTGTTTTGCTAGTTTAAATTCTCAATTAAATTGATCAGCGTCATTTACTGTCTTTTTCCATTTCATTTTTAGTTTAAAATACTAACTCATGGTGTTAATGAATGTTTATGGAAAACCCTTCAAGTTGATAATTCATCCTTAACTAAGTGGTTGAACATTTCATCTATGCAATGAGTTATTTATGCATCTTTGTATTTTCTTTCTCTTAGATTAATGAAGTACATAATTACTTAAATGTCATCCCAATGAGATTTTCTCCAAAATTGAGAGGTAGAGCAACCAAGTATTTCATTTAGTTTTATTTCTGTAATTAGTTAGACATCAATTGCAAATTTCACTTTTAGTTTTAATTCATGATTTGGAAATAATGGTAAAATAAGAATAGAAAATATGTTTTCATTTCTTTCTTAGCTTTGTTTCCATTTCTTTCTTAGCTCTGTTTTCATTTTTTTAGATTTTGAGCAGTCTTTAAGAAAGTTAGATTTAGTTTTGATAATGTACATTGTAAATCGTTAGGAACTAAAAGACCAGAAACCCCCAAAACAACATAAAACATAAAAACAAAGAAGTAAGAAGGGTTAGCTAGCACAAATAGTGCACTACACTTCATCAGTTTACAATACCCGGATTGATAATTTATGTAGAGCAATTTAGGACACTAAATTGACCAAACAATTGTCGTAAGCACTTTCTAGATTTTGAATAAAATTTTCAAAATTATCACAGCAATCCTCAATCAATAGCAAATAAGTATAGGCTTCTCTATACTTCTCAAAAAATACTGAGTGAAAATCCTTGAGAGAATAGATACAATCAGGAGGCAAGATTTCATACCAAAATCATGCTATTTATTCTAATGTGTCATGAACATCTTCATTAAACAATCTTCATGAAAATTAATCCTCAACTTACACACATGCATATGAAATATTACTAAATGAAGTGTAGCATCATCACCTTTTCTATCTCTGAATTTTGGCAAGTATGTTTTCCAATCTACCTGAGGCATACAATTTGGAAAGCATGGAACATGATCTTGATGCATAGGAGAACCCTTTTGGATTGAGAACTCATTTCAATTTCTGGATCCTGCTACCAGTGGAGTCTTCAGATCAAATGGGAGTCTCCAGGTGAATGGTTCATCCTTCATACGAAATACATATGTACCGTTCACCAGAAGGCGAGACTCTGCTTGCTCTGTTGTTGCTGATATTCCCTTGTTGCCGGTCACTTCTGCGAGTGAATGATGACGCACTTGATCTGAATGCGAAGACCCACCATTTGACCTCCCAGCCTACTCCTTGGGTACTCTTCTTCCCCGCGGACCCATGAGCTGCAATGGGGTTGTACAATGGAGGAAGGATCTAGCTGGCAGAGGAGAGCACCCTTAGCTCAAGAGTCCCCTCTCCAAAAATCCTCTACTTCACCAAACTCACTATATCTTTGTAATCACTGATCTGACATCATATCATCCATTCAACAATAGGGTTCCAAAAGTCCCCTCTCCCATGGCTTGCCCCTTCTTTTATAAGAGTCCTCCTAGATGACACTTGGCATGTCATGCATAATTATAATATTTTTTTAATTTAATAGCTTGCTTATTCACCTACCCATGTGTCACTCTCTCATCAAGGGTCACCCAAAATTATTTACTTAACTTTTTTTATTTAAAACTAATATTTTCCTCACCTCACAAGATTCCTATTTCTTCTCTTAGTTGTCTCTTTATTCCCCACCTTTTATTCCTTAAATTGTGTTTATTACTTGAAGTCAATTAATGAGTCAAGATTTTATCCCCAATCTACTCCATAAATTAACTCAGGTTATCTCTTAGATGGATATTCTTATGTTGGTTGATGCCACATGGAGCTTCTCTACATTTCTCTA
>APFE031236383.1:0-26924 GCA_000404065.3 Pinus taeda | reverse complement strand
TATAGTGCAACGTCATAGACCACTATCATCTCTTATGTTGCCTGCTATAGTGAGACTAATGGTGTCGAGGATCAAGGAATCCGCCTTGATGCGCGCCCCCTAGTAAACTCCTCATGAGCGACCCAACTTTGGGACCTGCCCTCATGGCATTGTGATCTTCAAGGCGAAGGTGTTTCAACCCTTCGAGCCCAAGTCACGGCGAGAGTGCTAGTGGGTGAGATCAAGGACTCTGTCCCACCCCTCCCATGCAGTTCCATCCACCTGTACAACCCCATCACCCATATGTGGGTCATTTGGTCAAGCAACTAATTTGTGCCTGTAACCATTAACATATCATCAGAATATAGTTAAACATATATGGCAGATTTCAAGATCGACTTAGACTTTAAAAGATAAAATAATATGAATTTTCATCAAACCAGGTGTCATCGACATGTCATATGCAAGTGCCTTTGATGGTTTCCTGCCATACTCAATAATCATCAGTAAAAAGGTTTCTCAATGTTGGTCATTATCATAATAGAATCATTAACAATTCCTGGTCATTCACATCATTATCTATTGTAAGTCTGAACTAAAGAAAGTAGGTAACATAGGGGACACATCCCTCATGGCTATCATCAATAATCATCAATGGGAACATACATATTCATTAAGCTATCAACATTGTAACATCGTAGAAATATACCTATCCATCAAATTTATCATCATTATGCTTTTAGTAGAGCGCATACATATTCTTTACTACCCTCATCATAAATTCAAATAGAGACCAACTTAACTATTTAATGTTGCAATCATCAGAATACTGATAGATAAGGTACATAACCATTCATGCTATCATAATATCAATGGAAAGCATTCATAAACATCACAACCATGAATATCTCAATCGCTAATAATAGTGTCATGTGTCTGGATCCTCAAACTGAGGTCCTCAAAGAATAAAGTGTCTAAGATAATGTCATATTAAGATCAAGAAACTAGAGTGGGCACTACATACACCCCCTCTTAACAATGGACTTCGTCCCAAAGTCCTTGAAACATAAAGGAAAATGATGACACATATCTTAGGAATCCTTCCTGAAACTCTTGCTAACCTTCTGGTAACAGGTATCTTTGATTTTTAAATTAAGCACATTTTTTTCTAATGAATTAAAATCAATTAACAAAATCGTTTTCATCTTCTGGATTAAGTAATTTTCTCAACTAATTTATTTATTATTATTATTTTTATCATTTTTACCTAATTAATTCTATTAGGCCCTCATGAAACATTGTCATAAAATCTAATGCTTCTCATTTTCATTCCTTTAACCTCTTGAATATTCAAGAGTGTCTTTCAAGTATAGTTCCTTCGAACATGAGCTTGAGATGTAATGCCCAACAATTGTCCTTGTTATGATCATCCTTCATACTATGTTCATAATGCAAGTCTTTTTTTTTTCTTTTTTTTTTTAGGATTTTCCATAGTTGGTCTGAGTGAACTAATTTATTAAAAAATCGATTTCGAGGCATGTGCCTGGTGGTCCAAGGATGAATCTATAAATGGTTTCGCCTACAGACCAACCCCTATCCAAGCATATTAACCAAAAATTTCTTATTAGAACACTGTTATGTAGCATATTATCTTATGGCTAAGACGACCAGGTACAAGCGCACCATCTGCAATATTTTTTTTTTTTTTTCAATCCTATTAAGAAAAGCAGAACATAGTAGAATATGGGGGAAACCAATTAATGAACCATAGGGATTAACTTATAGACGCTGGGTAAACAGGTCAATTAAATTAATTGAAACACTTACCGACTAAATTAGAATTGATCTAATGGAAGTGTGCTAGGGTCATTATTAAGAGAGGCGAGTTATATAACATAGTTGGGTTAAAGGAAAACTTGCAGGGTTAATGAAAAAATAAATAGGTTAAACATGTAAAAACTGAGTTAACGAGAAGCTATATTGAGTAAACTTGGCTAGCTGGTGCCCTCTCTGCATACCTATGTTGAACATTAAAGCAGGGTTTCAACAGAAGCAGCAACAAATAGAATGGAGCCAAAGCCAAAGCCATCTCTGGGTATCTGAGTTGCGCATTAAAGCAGGGTTTGAACTGAAGTTAAAAACTCTTCAGTAATTTTAGGGCATAAACCAATCTAGCTGGCCTTCCTTGAAGTTGTTTTCTCTGACAAAAAAACAAATGATAGAAATCCAATTGCCTTCTCCTCCCCATAATGCCAACACCAGACTATACAAAAACAGACAGCCAACCCTACAAACATACCAGGCCAGGCCATGGACAGAGGAAGGAGCAAGAATATGTTGACATTGTGTGAGATTGGATGAATAAAAACCTTATATCAACTATCTCCAACCTTGACGCAATAAATAATTGGGTTTTTAACCCCAACATCTGCTACAAACACTCAGAGATTGCTTACCTTGACGCAATAGATCATTGGGGTTTTAACCCCAACATCTGCTACAAGCAATCAGAGGTTGCTTACCAGAAGCTACCATGCTTCTAATAGTATAAAATTTGGATTTCTAGTCATAAATATTTCGAGTTTAAAGCCTATTCTCTTAATTGATGATTTGCTCTTTTTTTTTATTATTCTCAAATTCCAAAGAAAAAAGACCATGTGCATTTTTTCATTGTCAGATCTAGCAGATTAAATGTACAGCATGCTTGACTTCTCTGAGGTGATTAGAGTTTGGATTGTCAATGTCTCAAGGTATCTGATCATGAGATTGGGACATACATAGTGTTGCAAATTAAATTAAAGCAAGATAGAAATTTTAATATTAGAAACTTTGGTCATTGCTAAACAATTACTGCCTAGCCTACCATGGAACATCAACATTTTCTCGGAGTTGTGCATATGAGAAACTTATTTTGCCAGATTGAAATATTTGCTCAGTGTAAAATAATATCAATAACTATGAAGAAATGGAAATGTAGGCTTGATTGCCAATATTAGATGGAGTGGTACACAAATATCATGAATGGAGATCAGAGAATTTTATGCAGAAACAAATTTCCGAGAAGAATTGCAACTACAAAACAGAGGATTGACAGTTTAATAATGAGATATAACAGATTAACATAGTAATTTCGAAGAATTCCATTTTGCATTTGCTAAAATTAAGTGTTTCTTCTGAAATATCATAATAATTCATTACAAATAAAATTCTGATAATTAAAATTAAAATTAAAGAAAAACTGAAAATTTTGGTAGCTAGCATACTAGAGTATTAGAATAATAAAAATGTCTTCCATTAAAAACAGAGTTATTTAAAAGTAATCATACAAGATTATATTTAATTTGACACCAATAAAAGGAAACTAAAGGCAGATCAAGCATGTTTATGGGTTCAACCGCCCAAAGCATGAATTATTTATGAAAGTGAAAAGCGAATGTAGTGTGCAGCTCCCTCCCCTCAGTTACTAGCACCTCCAATGTTCTTCCTTCAGTGAATTAATCATCAAGTTTAGTGGTATAAAAAAAAATCATTTTGGACGATTTGGGTACACTGGAGCAACTGACTGTATATTTGGGTATGGATATGATAAATGCCTTTCAATAGTTAGGTCAGTTGAAGTTATTCACTGTATATAAAAATGCAAATGCATTCATATAATATTATAATGATTTACCTCAATCGAGAATTATACTAGAACAACGACCTTGCAAGCAGCCACTATAATTTTATAGTGCTTGACACAAAATTCAAATTCCAAGTGATAGTAGAAGGTAAATGACCAAGAGAAGAAGACAACCTGACTATGAAATAGAGCCATCTTCTAGTAACAAGGAAAGTAATGAGCATGTCTGATAAGAAGATTCAAGAAACGTGCTCAAATTGCCAAACTTGAGTTGCAAGTTTTGCCCATGCTTTTAAATCCTTTAAATGTCCGGAATCCAATACATATATTTATTCCCAATCCATGTTCAAAGCATGGTCCCTGGCAGGAGCATGCATAGAACCTCTAGTTCCATGATGGATATCTGTGTTTCCTCTCTAGTATTGATGCAGGATAAACCTGCAAACACGGAATCTACAAACACTACCATGCATATAAGAAATGCATCTCAAATCTCTGTACAAATAAAACTCAATGCTAGGCAATTTCAACAGTACATACGGAAGTTCTTCAACTTATCCATACATGGGCAATCTCACACACACTTTTCTTCAATCAAAAGTCAATAAAAGCAATGTGCCCATGATTTAAATTCAACTTGACATTGCTTCAAACAAACCTTTCACGCAAACATTCCCAATAGCATTTGTCTGCACTCAATTACGTGTCTTCGGTTTTCCATTTCAATCGAACGAAGGTACCAAATCTGTTTATGCGTCTTTTCCCTTTTAGCATACCAAGCTGGATTAACACTGCTCATGCCAACAATTTGATACGCCTTAATTCACCTTCTCCACCGATTTAAACTCTGGAAAATAATGATCGAACATAATTTTAATTGCCCCAAATCACCTGATCCAATAATTTGGATCGATTTCCCTTTTACTGTTCAAAAACGCTCCAAACTCTGGTCATACACCAATATATATATCAATCGGCGATCCCAATCTATGTCCAACTCTGATTCAAAACAAAATCTGCTGCTCCGATCTGATTCACTCAAAGATCGGAGATCGGAGATCACCGTTCTGATGCAAACCAATTGGAACTCCGATGTGATTGTAATCGGAAATCGGAAGTCGAGCTGTTTTAATATCAAACCTGTTTTATTATTTCACAGTCTCGATGTGATTTGACCGGAATCGTTGTGGTTCAATTGGAAATCAACCATCGTATTTTCAATGTGCTTCCACCTTTAGGTTTCCAATCCGATTGCTTATACTGGATCCGATCCATATCAAACAATTTAAATACAATTCGCCTCCAGATCCATCGTTATATGGAACGATGTGGATCCCTCTCCATGCTCCGATTTATTATTAATCAGTGAATTCCAATTGCTATTTTTCAAAACGCAACATTATGGATTGACACCCGCAGCTGATTGACCCAATATCGAATTAATTTGCCACGTTGAATTCGATATGCCACAAGAGTTTGACACTTACTACGCTCCGATGCGAAACTGTTGGATCTAACTCAATTTCCAAAATCCTTACGATATCTTCAGAACCGATTTATTTAAAAATGGAGAGGTAGTTTAACTTAAGTCCGCTTACTGATTCCAACCGCAATTTAAATCAATTCTCTGTGTTAACATCTTGTATACTCACAGATTTAAACAACGCCAGATTTGACTTCAACACGGAATCTTGCAATTAAAATTAAAATAACACAGTCCACAACTATTTAAATTGAATACATAGCAAAACAACGCTCTGACTTGCACAGCAAACAACGCTCTGAAAATGGTTTATTTCATAGTTTTCTAGGTAATGAAATTTCACATGCACAGGCTCACTACTTCAGATTTTCTCCATAGAAATCTTTACAACTAAATTAAAACACTGATCACCACCACTTCTATCATCACTAAGAGAAATCGACACATAGTCTTCCCGAATTCTCATACATTGACTCACACAATATGAAATTTATTCATAAAAAAAAAATCTCTGCTACCAATTACATAAAAGAATCGACTTCCATTACACATAACATGCAGTCTACATATTTTCTGAGCTCTCGCTCTATCCAAAAAAAAACCCACACACATCCTTCCTCTCGCTCCTCTAATTTCACTATTAATTCTTCTAATAATAGTGTTATGTTTTGAAAATAGCCAATTGGGAAAATTGATGATTGACACCAGATCAGCGCAGATTGAAGGGAGCGTATATCGATTTTGCTATGACCAGGCCTATGAACACTTCAGTACGAACACAACAGTCAGTTTTAGTGCTTGGATCAGTCCATAAGTTGGAAGTATGCTTGTATGGAAGTTCTAATTATAAGAATTTATTCAACGGTTTACATCCCTGGGATTCATGTAAAATAGCTCAATTTAGTACCCAGAAGCAAAAACCAGAATGAAAAAGCAGCAACTCTGCAATCTTAAACAAGCCATGTCAACAACAGCTTATCTGCAACCAATGTTATTTTATGATTTCAGACTATTTACGAAATGCACAGTATATACTCACAGTATACAGTCACAATCAGCGTGTCCTCTCAAATTCAGGTTTTTAGAGACCCATTTAAGAGGACCAGGTTTTTAGAGACCTGTTTATGAGATCGACTCTCGTGGGCTCCTCCATTGAGATTCACGTGGTTTGTGCATTTGGCAAAACGTGGATTTGGAGCTTTGACCATGAAAGAAACATAGCAGTTGCAGATTTCGATTTTCTTGCAAAACCACTACAGCGTAACCATGGGTTACCGACAAGGGATTTGGCAAGACCTGTCGCAATCTTGGAACGAATGGTCCCGCATATTCCATGCTCCTTATTCATTGAGAAAAGACCACACAGATTAATGGCTTCAACTTTGAACTGTATTCTAACTCCACCTCTCAAGTCCACTCAACAGCTAATATAAAATAGGGCAATGGTCCAGGTGGGAACCTGTCCTGCTAAAGACAGGCTGGCAGCCCCAGCGTACACCATATCTTTTACGATCGTTTCATACTGTAAATGAGAATCAGCAATTTTGCGCGTGCCACCAAAATGGTGCCGAAGGATACCATGCATGTTGTGTGCTTTTCTGTAAATATAGGTAACTAGGACAATGCTGTAAATATAGGTAACTAGGACAATGACAGAGTTTTGTCACTCATTGAAATTATTGAGGTTACTGAAATCATAATGTCTAGCGTTTGCTTGGCAGCCAGTCCTTTAGAAAAGCTATTAGTCTTCAATTTTCGAGGTCTATGGAAAAGCTAGAGTAAAAGGAAAGTCGTATCCATACAAAATTTTATAATTGGTAAGTTGGTTGAATAGACAAATGTACAACAATTAATCTGCCATTTTCTAGAGCTATGGAAAGCCTCTGTAAAAAGGAAGGTGATATCAAATTTTATAATTGGCAAATCTTGGAGATTGAATATTATGTATCGTTCGGATACAATCGAATGGCCTACTGGAAAGAAACTGTTCTTTTTTTTTTCTTTTTCTTTTTTTTTTTTGAAACTTGAGTAATTTGATTTTAGAGAAATACCCACATATAGCAAACAAACTAGTCATGCATGCATGGGCCCATAGGCCTACAAGGGTTCAACTAAAGCTCTGATACCAAGTGTAAGGACCCAGCGAAAACTATATACCTTTTTTTTTTTGTTTACACAGCAATTACAACCAGTAAAGAAACGCATTGAGATTTCAATTCATTCAACACACACTACTGATACTCATTTCAGGAACAGAACACAACATTACATATTTTTAATCTCAGATCAAGTAGTAACGAATTACACATGTACCGTACGCCGGAAGGCGAGACTCCTCTTGCTCTGTTGTCGTTGGTATTCCCTTGTTGCTGGTCACTTCTGTGAGTGTATGAAGACGCACTTGATCCGAAAACGAGACCCACCGGTTAACCTCCCAGCCTACTCCTTGGGTACTCTTCTTCCCCGCGGACCCCCGAGTTGCAATGGGGTTGTACAACGGAGGAAGAATCTAGATGGCAGAGGAGAGCAACCTTAGCTCAAGAGTCCCCTCTCTAAAAACCCTCTACCTCACCAAACTCACTATAGCTTCGTAGTCACTGCTTTGACATTATATCATCCATCCAACAATAGGGTTCCAAAAGTCCCCTCTCCCATGGCTTGCCCCTTCTTTTATAAGAGTCCTCCTAGATGACACTTGGCATGTCATGCATAATTATAATATTTTTTTTAATTTAATAGCATGATTATTCACCTACCCATGTGTCACTCTTCATCAAGGGTCACCCAAAATTATTTACTTAACTTTTTTATTTAAAACTAATATTTTCCTCACCTCGCAAGATTCCTATTTCTTCTCCTGGTTGTCTCTTTATTCCCCCCCTTTTATTCCTTAAATTGTGTTTATTACTTGAAGTCAATTAATGAGTCAAGATTTTATCCCCAATCTACTCCCTAAATTAACTCGAGTTATCTCTTAGATGGATATTCTTATGTTGGTTGATGCCACATGGAGCTTCTCTACATTTCTCTAAATTTAATTTATTTTTCTTATTTTAATTCACCTTCCTATTTTCTTAATTAGGTTTAATTGGTTTTAGGATTAATCTTTATCCTTACAATTATGTTCGTCTTTCCCCTTTTTCCTAATTAAACCACCTAATCTACCTAGTATTTTCCAACACGGGGAGGGTAGAGTTTTTAAGGTACTTTATTTTATTTCTTCCTATGATCCTCCTTATTCCAAGTTTTATTTTTGATTTAATTACCTTGGTTTCTAATCATCATTTACCCTTGATGTAACTTTACCTAGTTTTAATTCCTTACTTATATTTATTTATTATTAATTATTTTTAATGATTCCAAGGGTGCCAAGCTTGGTTGTGCCCTTCAAGAACTTCCCTAGAAGTTCCAAGGGTGCCACACTTAATGGTTTAATTGTGATGCCAAGGGTGCCAAGTTGGTCGTGCCCTTCAAGAATTTCCCCTGAAGTTCCAAGGGTGCCACACCACTTGCCCTTCAAGCATCCAGTGACTACAAGGGGAAAGTATAGTGCAACGTCATAGACCACTATCATCTCTCATGTTGCCTGCTATAGTGAGACTAATGGTGTCGGGGATCAAAGAATCTGCCTTGATGCAGGCTCCCCAGTAAACTCCTCATGAGTGACCCAACTTTGGGACTTGCCCTCATGGAATCGTGATCTTCAAGGTGAAGGTGTTTCAACCCTTCCAGCCCAAGTCATGGCGGGAGTGCTAGTGGGTGAGATCAGGGACTCTGTCCCACCCCTCCCATGTAGTTCCATCCACCTGTACAACCCTCATCACCCATTATGTGGGTCATTCGGTCAAAGCAACTAATCTGTGCCTACAACCATTAACATATCATCAGAATATAGTTAAACATATATGGCAGATTTCAAGATCGACTTAGACTTTAAAAGATAAAATAATATGAATTTTCATCAAACCAGGTGTCATCGACATGTCATATGCGAGTGCCTCTGATGGCTTCCTGCCATACTCAATAATCATCAGTAACAAGGTTTCTCAATGTTAGTCATTATCATAATAGCATCATTAACAATTCCTGGTCATTCACATCATTGTCCATTGTAAGTCTGAACTAGAGAAAGTAGGTAACATAGGGGACACATCCCTCATGGCTATCATCAATAATCATCAATGGGAACATATATATTCAATAAGCTATCAACATCGTAACATCGTAGAAATATACCTATCCATCAAATTTATCATCATTATGCTTTTAGTAGAGCGCATACATATTCTTTACTACCCTCATCATAAATTCAAATAGAGACCAACTTAACTATTTAATGCTGCAATCATCAAAATACTGATAGATAAGGTACCTAACCATTCATGCTATCATAATATCAATGGAAAGCATTCATAAACATCACAACCATGAATGTCTCAATCGCTAATAATAGTGTCATGTGTCCGGATCCTCAACCTGAGGTCCTCAAAGAATAAAGTGTCTAAGATAATGTCATATTAAGGTCAGGAAACTAGAGTGGGCACTACACTATACGTAGTATTTCACAACAAGGTTTGTATGATTATAGGGTATCTAATTTTAGTCTACCATGTCATGTTTGGCACAATGTGTTGCGTGTGTCGCCAATCATTTCTTAATACTCATCCAAAGGAGGGAATTGGGCTTTTAAGGTCCTTCTATTACAAAGGGTTTCAAAGTCAATGTTTTTCATTCTTTTCTTACATGACGCAACCTCAGGGCATGTCTTCGAATTGGTGGTCATGCTTCCATCATTGGCATTCCAGGGCTTGGACTTTCTAGATGTCCCCTTCAACTGCTTGATTTTAGTATGTGGGGTCTGATATCCAGGAAAAATTTCAATTTGGTTTTAATAGTTTACTCTACTATGTCTCTCTAATGTTATAATGGGGATTTTTTTTGGCTCACGGTGTTTAATTTCAAGTTGTATTGTCTCATGTTCATGTATGGTAGTGAGTTTTGGTTTACATAATATAATCCTTTACCAAAATATAATGTGGGTTGTGCATTTCTGTCAAATTGTCCCCATCCATTTCCTCTCTTTCAATATGGTCACAAAATATGGTTTGTAGGCAAGGCTACTTGATTAATGTCTTTTGTGGTGACTCTTCTTGTGTGTAAAGGTTGTTACAAGGCTAAAGGATATTGGTTTCATAAGATCCTTAATTTGTATACTATGAATTCCAATTTTGTTTCTCACATTCTCTTCCTATCACAAGCACTTGCCGCCTATCAAGGGTCACTACAATCCCGAGTTGGTTTAATTTTCTATTTGGCTACAATCTTAACTTTGTTTGAGTTTGTGTATCGAGAGGTTTTTAGTTGGGTTGGTTATTGTCCAGTATTGTGCTTTGTGGGTTTTGGGGATGACATAGTTCTCTGTGGGAGCTCTTCACATTTTTACTCTATGAGTTTGGGTTTAAGTCCTTAGGGTAGCCATGGAGTTAGTTTGCTTTATGCTAGTCATGCATTTCTCTGAGTGACTATGCCACCTTCATAGAGAATGGCAAGCTGCAGGGGAGGTACCAACAATAGTTCTATATTCTCTGAGCTCATGCGATTATTTAGATGGAATTAAGTGGCAACCTTGTTTGAATCAATTCCACTGGAAATCAAAAAGGAGATCTGACAACTTGAATCTCGCGAATTTGGTGATAAATCCCACTTCTCAGATTCCAAAGTGGGTAATTAGGAATTCAAATGGATTCTCGACCCTGGAAAATAAAAAAAAATGAAGTTGCATTTCTTACATTCTGTTGCAGGTTACCAACAATTGGACACGATCTAGGACAACCAAGTGGATGATTACAAAGTGTTTGCAGGCCAGGAGGACATAAAATGCCTCCTCATGAATGTCCGGTACTATCTGGATGACATTCTCATACGTCTATAAAAGGTGGAGAAGTACGTTGTGTCAGAGCCTGATTTTAACTTTGAGAACTTCACTACCACTCCTGCAGTGATCAATGTTCAACCAATCAACATTGCTTCACCTCCTAACATTTCTCCACCATCTAATGGAGCTCCCGTTTCTTCGGTGGTCATCTTCGACTAAAGGTATTATCTTAGAAACACATGTCGTTTATTGGCAGCTCTTTTCAGTGTTGACTGAGCACCAGCGCTTTGATGGATAACAAAACAACACTATGAACTCATGACCGACTTTCCTTGGGCTCTCGTTTTTATACTTGGATGACATTTCCTCTATAGTTTTGTTTTCCTTTGTAATTTTGTCTTTTGTACTCAAAAGTCAAGCTCTTCTTTGACAACGCTTTTAGTAACTACTTGGGCAATGTCTTATAAGACAATGACAAAGGATGGTTAAGGTAGTTTTTCTTGGATGGGAGAAGCTTTTATGATATTTACATATATATCTTGTTAGAGGCTTTTTGCACTCCCATATCAGTCCTTTTGATAACCCTTTTGATAACCATGAAGTGATTTTAAAACCTTTTGATTAATGGAATTTTGTACTGATTTACAAAAAAATAAAAGTCAAGTTTACCTTAACTACTCAACAAAAAATAATTGAAAAAATAATAACGTAGAATCTTTATTTTAATATCTATGTTATTATTTTTTACATAATAACATGGCAGACTAAAAGAACAAGAAAACATTTCTGACATATTAGGCAACTAAAAAATTATCGCAGTGTTCTATAAATATTTATCATCATAATTATTTTATTTTTTCTTTTCAAATTAATATCAAATTCATCTTTTTTCTTTTTTTTTTAATCAAAGCAATTACAACTTGATCTCTTCTGTAATATTGAAAAGTTTTTTATCACTAAGTTCCACCACCATAAAAAATAAATTGATTAAATAATAAATACCACTAAAAATTAAAATATTGGTTTAAGATTAAAATTTAAATTTTAACCATAATAATTTAAATTTATAGAGTCCATATAATCAAATTTGTTACTTCTGGGATAAATGTTAAATTGTGATAAAGCTAAATAGTTAGTTTCATACAGATTCCATATAATCAGATTTGTTACTTCTTAGATAAAAGATAAAATTGAGATAAATTGGTTTCAGGTATGAAATTAAAATTAAATATTATTAAAACACAAATAACTCTTTTATAAGTAACCATAATTATGAGCACACGGGATATTAACTTTATTGCAGGCATTAGTTAATTAAAATCACTGAGTAAAAGCTAAAACTATCATTTCCTTTTAAGTATAAAGAAATAGTTTAATAACCTTAAAATTTAAAATATTTTTTCAGAAATAAAAAAATCAATCTTTATAAATTATCACAAAATAATTTCAAATAATATATTTTTTCCTAAATAATAATAATTTAAATTACATATAACAACCAATAATCACACAGGATAAAAATTAAATTTTACTCTCCCCAAAACAGAGAAAAACTAAAGGAAAACTGGTTTCTCCTATACTAATCTTCAAAACTCTTTCTCACAAAAATACAACCAACTATAAAACTTAAATTCGTCAGCGGTGATGCGTTTCTCTGTTTGGCGCTCTTTCTTCATTCAGTCACAGGGTCATCGCACAAAATCGTCAGAGCACAAGAGTTCGAATCTCATTGCGTCCTGACGGTCAGGATTTAAGAGTTTGATTACCATTGCGTCCAGAGAGCTAGGGTTTATCAAAGAACAACTGAAGTTCCTGTAACGCACATGGTCGAGGGGTTTAGCAGAAGCATAAGATTAAAGAAGAAAGAGTTCGAATCTCATTAACTCCTCAGCGTCAGGGTTTATCAAATAACAGTTACAACAGCAATAAACGGGGTTTAGGGTTCTAGAAGAAGAAGAAGAAGAAGATATGGCTACGGAAGGAGATTTAACGAGCTGGACAGACCTACTGAACAATTCCACCAAGCTTTTGCAGCAAGCCGCTCCATCTACACAGTTCCCTCCGATACAGGTATCCTAACGAATGCCTGCATTTTCTGCTTTAAAGTATACAGAAGGAACCAAACAAATTGAAGATAATTTCAATAGACATACTGCCTGTGTTAGTGAAATCACGTCCATTTTGTGTATTCAAGTCTCTGCTGACTTAAGGATTAGGGTGTTTTTTGAAGTTCACAACATAGTTACGGCATATGGGGATGTCTTGATTAAAAATACGTTTGGTTGTGCTTTTGGTTGAATCAGAGGAGCTTAGATCAGTTAGAAATTCTCTCCAAAAGGTTGAAAGATAGAACATCTCGGATCGAAGCACCCAGCCATTCCATTGCTGCTACAAGGTTTGTTTCACTATTGCCCATAGTGCTATCTATTGCTTCGTAAATATTGGAAAAAGCTATTGCCGGAAAATGATTACAATGATGAATACGGATTGTATATTAGTTTTCCTCCAACATTTATTCTTTTGCGCTTATATCCAGCAAACATTAAGAGCGCGGGATTATTAAACTTTGTTGAATCTAAGAACCATAAATTCGGGCTAATGGTTAGAACTTACCAGATAGCGTTGGCGACATTTCATCGAATTTTGGGGATGCAGGGACGTGTCTTTAGGGGCGTTTGGAGAGACCCCATGACGCCCCAAATTTCACGGGATGTCTGTATCCTGGACATAGGGATTTCATTTTAAATTTAGATATATGAAACATATAAAAATGTTGAAAATATTAGAATTTAATTTTTTCAATCAAGTTCTTTTGGAATTGAAGCGGCAACATCCACTATCCAATTGGCAATGAAACAATTTGGAAGGTTTTATAATCAAAGCTGCAACATCCACGATCCATTTGGCAATTGCACATTTTTCAAAGCAAATTAAAAGAATAGTGAAAGGGGGGCACTGGTCATCTGGTTAGTGAAAATGGGGAGTTGTTATGCCCCCTACCAGGGTTTAAATCGTCAAAAACTGGTCAGTGAAAGTGGGCCATTGTTATGCCCCCACCAGGGTTTAAGTAGTCAAAGATACAGCCAGCATGGGGACCATTGATTAGCAATTGAGTTGTTTTGGCCTTCAAGACAGGCCAGGTGGTTGCATGCCTCATAGGTGTAAACAGTTCCCAAATCTTGGTAGGTGGTGGATGCTCAAAGTTTCAATGTCATAGGAAATATCTATACTTTACCTATATAATTGCATCCATCATCATCGAAAGAGTAAATAGCGAGGACTGTCATTGCAGAAAATAACAGAAGAAAGAGATAGTTGGAAGCTAAAGAAACTATTTATGCTCAATCAGTCTTTGTTTGGTCCTCTGCATCCATGTGCTATGTTAATGTATCAACATCATTTTATGGAATATGAAGACAGTTGGTCCCAAGCTCAACTCCAATTGCTGTCCGAACTTTTTCCAGCAAATCAAATGAAAAAATATTAATTCTCCTCCAAGTTTTCACTGAAAGAATGCTTGCTGGGCTTCAATTGCAATTGGAATGTGGTAGACAGTCCATGTTGTCTTATGCTTTGGTGCCTTTCAAAAGCGTCCTGTTCCTAGAAAGTTGAAACTAAACTTCGACCCCATAATGTGCTCAAACTAATGTGTCGTAGATGAGAAATGACAAAAGTTAGGGTTTGAGGAAGTTGTATAGACAAGAAAAGGCAAGATGAAGGTAGTGGAGTCTTCACCTTCCATTAAATTTTTTTCGTTCTTTTGGCCGTGTTTTCTTTGTTTTTATGAGGAGTCCCATGTAAGGGGCATCCTAGATTATGGTCAAGTACTTGGGGTACACTGTATTTGTGGGGGTTTCTTTGGTGAAGTCAGATGTCTTTTTTTTTTGTTAATTAAGGGCCTTCTATTCATTAGAGAGGAATTACTTGTAATCTATTCTTTTGTATGATGCTGGCTTGCCATTGGGGAACAAAACTTGTGGCAATATAGTAAGGTTGTTGTCCAAAAAAATAAGCAAAGTCAAGTAATTGTGTGTATCTTCAAAAAACTATAGTAGCAACAAGTGCAGGAGGGCCGAAAATTTCAGGTTTGCAGTGGAGGCCGAAATTTTGTAGCTAGATGCCGAAGTTGTGCTATTGGAAGAGAATTGACTGGGTTTGACTTGGACAAGGAAAGCACATCATCCAGAGAGGTTGGACTTGGTCTTGGTCTAAAGGTCTTGGAATTCGTCAATTGAAGAATCTATAAGGAAGAGAAGATATTTGTGGGTTTTCCTCTCAAGAGGAGAGGTTTCGGCCCTGGCTTGCAGCCTATATTCTGTGTTCTTGTTCTTTTTGTTTTGGTAGCTGTTTGATGATACACAAACATAATAAGAATAAGAAAAGCTAATAAGTAAGATAAGTAAAAAGACATCGCAAGCAATTATCAAAGAAAGAGAAATCACTCTAATTATTTCCCTTTAAATTTCTCAACATGGAATCAAAGCTAAGGTTGACTAAGGGCATCATGAAGATCTCTACTACATTGAAGAAGTTTCTCAAGAAAGGCATCAAAGAAGTATGGAATCTCCTATTTACTCCAAAGAAGGAAGTGACCAAGACAAAAGACGAAGGACTCTTCTCAGCACTCACAGGCACATTTCAAGATGAGAGCATTTGGGTGATCGACAGTGGAGCATCAAGGCATATGACTGGTCTTCACAAGCAACTGAAGACACTATCAAAAGGAAAATATTTTTACTCTGTAGAACTTGGAGATAATAAGAGCTATCTTGTGCGGGGAATTGGATCAACCTCAATAGAGCTAGAGAATGGAGGTAATGTTCATCTTAACAAATTCCTATTTGTTCTAGGTTTGCATAAAAAATTACTCTCAATTTCAAGTCTAGAAGATAAAGGTGATAGATTGGCCTTCATTGATTGAAAAATTGTAGTATGGGGTAAAAGCTCAAGCATAGAAAATGCTAGAGTCTTTGGGATTCGTGAAGGGAGACTTTACAGGTTGCTATCATCTCTTGCTCAAGCTTTAGTTCACATTGAAATCAGGCCATGTGAACTTTGGCATAGAAGATTCGGTCATCTCAATTTCAAAATCCTTCCAACTCTTAACACCATAGTAGATGGAATCCTTGAACTGAAAGAAGATCACGAAGGAATATGTAAAGGTTGTGCATTGGGTAAGAACACCAAGAGACCATTTGGAAGCAGTGCTTCACAGTCAAAAGAAATCTTGGATCTTATTCATTCTAATGTTTGTGGTCCTGACTCTTACATCACTTGGAGGTCATTTGTATTATGTCACATTTATAGACGATCGTTCAAGGAAAACTTGGGTTTACTTAATGAAATCCAAGGATGAAGTATTTACCAAATTTCAAGAATTCAAAGTTGAAGTAGAGAATCTTATAAAAAGAAGAATCAAGATATTAAGATCTAATGATGGAGGAGAATATACATTTAAGGAAATCGTTGTTTTCTGTAAGGAGTCTGGGATCAAGAGGGAGCTGATAGTCCCATATAATCCTGAACAAAATGGAGTTGCAGAACGAAAGAATCAATCCATTGAAGAAAGTGTAAAGGAAACGATACATGATCAAGATTTACTGAAATTTTTGTGGGGTGAAGCTACAAAAACAATTATATACATGCAAAATCGATTCCCCACAGTTCTTTAGATAAATAAAATCCCGAAGAAGTGTTCATTGGAAAGAAACCTACCATGCATCATCTCCGAATTTTTGGTTGTCCCGTCTACATTCATATACTTAAGGACAAGAGAAGGAAGTTACATCCATCAGGCCTGAAGGAAACATTTGTGGGCTACAACAATTCTTCTAAGGCCTATAGGATCTACATAAAGGAAGGACACTAGATAGAAGTAAGCCAATATGTGATGTTTGACAAAAGTATTGCATTCAAGAAATCAGAGGATCTCCTTATGGACTTTGATGATGAAGAACTTCTTGTATTCGAAGAAGAAGTTACAAGGGAGGACGAGGAATCAAATCATGAAGATGAAGGTCCCAATGAACCTATACAACCTGTGGTTATCCCCGAATCTAGAAAAATACCTATTTGGTTGAAGTCTACACTTCTAGATGCAGAAGGTCACAAAGCAACTCAAGGTACATTCAGGGAAAGCAAGAAGCCCAAACGATATTTTGGGTATGCTGCCTAAATGACAAAACTAATAGAAGCAAAGCCATCCACTTTTGAAGAAGTTGTCACTCACCAAGAATGGAAGGATGCCATGAATGAAGAATATCAATCCATAATGAAGAATGGAGTTTGGGAGATCATACCTAGGTCTGAAGACAAATTTGTGGTAACTTCCAAGTGGATCTACAAGATCAAACATGTGGGAGATGGAAGCATTGATAAATACAAGGCAAGATTTGTGGCTAGGGGCTTCTCTCAACAGGAAGGCATCGACTATGAAGAAACATTTGCTCCAACAATGAGGTATACTACTATTCGTTCGTTGGTCTCTTTGGCAGCATCGATGGGATGGAACATCCACCAAATGGATGTCAAGATTGCACTCTTGAATGGCACAATCGATGAGGAAGTATACATAGAACAACCCTTGGGATTCAAAGTTAAAGACAAAAAGGCATATGTTTGCATATTAAAGAAGGCATTATATGGCCTCAAGCAAGCACCAAGGGCATGGTATGCTATGATGGATCCATACCTGCAGAGATTAGGCTTCACAAAGAGTTTTGTTGATCCAAACCTCTATATTAAGGTTGTGAAGGGAGAGCAGGTAATCATTCTTCTATATGTGGATGATTTTCTCTTGACAGGTGTGGAAGGTCGAATTGAAGAATGTAAGAGGCAACTAGCAGTGGAATTTGACATAAAGGATCTGGGGCTAATACACTACTATTTGGGACTGGAAGTCTGGCAAGGACCTGATGAGATCTATCTAGGTCAAGGAAAGTATGTGATCAAGATGTTAAAGAAGTTTGACATGATGGATTGTAAACCAATGACAACCTCAATGATCATAAACTTGAAGAGACTAAGGAGTTTAGATTCAAGCCCTGTGGATTCTTCAAGTATAGGCAATTGATTGGCTCAGTTATGTACTTGGTGAATACACGACCAAACATATGTTTTGCAGTAAATATTCTCAGTCAGTTCCAAGTACAGCCGAAGCATGATCATTGGATAACAACAAAACATACACTGAGATATCTGCAAGGAACTATCCACTACTGCCTAAAATATGATAGGAGGAATGATATCCACTTGATAGGATATATAGATTCCGACTGGGGGGGGTAGTGAGCAGGATGGAAGAAGCACTACAGGAGGATGTTTCAGTTTGGTATCCTGCATGATCTCATGGCTGAGCAGAAAGCAAGACATGGTTTCTTTGAGTAGTGCTGAGGTTGAGTATATTGTAGCATGTGAAGTAAGCAAAAAAGCGGTCTGGTAGAGGAAGCTGCTATTTGACCTGTTTGAAGGATACATTGTGATAATACCAGTTGTATACGATTGTCTGAAGACCCAGTATTTCATGGAAAGACAACGCACATCAACAACAAGTATCACTATATTCGGAAGCTAGTACAAGATGGTTTGTTGCAACTACAATATATCTCCACTGATGAGCAGGTAGCTGACATATTAACAAAATTTCTTCCTAATAAGAAGCTTGTGTATTTGAGAAACAAGCTTGGTTTGGTTGATGTATCCTCCCTGGTTGAGAGGGAGAGATAGGCACATCATTCTTGTCTTCACCTAGGAAGACAAAATGGAGGATTGCGTAAGCATCTGGCATCCAATACTCTTTGAGGATGTGGTAGGGTGTCCAAGATAAGAGTAGTTGTTGGACTGATATTCTTTGAGGACTAGCTATCCAAGATAAGAATAGTCCAAAGAAGGTTATACTTTGTGAACACTCGGGTGGAGTATTTAGAGACAATGATGATGGTGTTTATAAATCATTGGTCTCGCCAACATTGTGCTCTGATCTTGTGGAGAGAGTGCTATTAGTCAAGGCCTTGCTGTATGACAATGTTGGTTGATATGATGCTATACAGATGGGTTACAGATCCAACTCTTCTTATGGGATCTCTTCAAATTGAGAATGTCCTTGTACCATTTATGAATACCTCCCTAGTTAAGAGGGAGTGTTGAAAAATGTGTAACTAGGTTCGGTCTTCATAAATATGATTGTTAGAGAATCCGGTATTTCATGACTGCTCCCAGCACATAGACATTAGGTACCACTTTATCCGGGGCATGGTACAACGAGGAGCAATAAGGCTCCATCACGTTGGGATTGATGTGTAGATCGCCGATATTCAGATTAAGCCCTTGGGAAAGGTCAAATTCTTGACTTTCTGAGATCGACTAGGAGTCGTGGAGAGACCCTCTCCTGAGGGTCCTATATGATATGGATATTGAGCTCAGGGAGCTCCGGGGGGCTTGGGGGTACTTCTTGGAGCAATGAGAAACCATAGGGTGAGTGTTTCAACCTTCCCTTAGTGGTTTGCTATGTAGGCAGGATGAGTGGTTCATCTTTCTCCTGCCGAGACACAATCATAGGGTGAGTGGTTCAGCCTTCCCCTAGTGATTTGTTGTGTATAGGGTAAGTGGTTTAGCCTTCCCCTGGGATACCCCATGGCGACATGTAGGCAGGATGAGTGGTTCATCCTTATCCTGCTGAGACATCCTACCCGTGTAGTCTGGGACTCATGGGAAGTACCTCTCATCTGGCCAATGAGGATAAGGACCATAGTACTACCGATGGATGCATCGTGTACTGCCGTACTCCCTATGTTAGGATGATATTGATTTGGGATCAATTGGCACTGACTTCGGGTCAATAACAGTGGTATGAGACACTCTGTTTATTTGGAACTGATTTTAGATCAATAAGAGTGGTATGAGACACTCTCTTTATTTGGAACTGATTTCGGATCAGTAAGGGTGGTATGAGACACTCTCTATTTGGGACTGGCTTCAAGGTCAGTAGAGAATGGTATGATACATTCTCGATCACTTCTTCTTCTTCATAGTTCAGCATAGTAGAGCAGAGCATTGCATTGATGGCAGAGATAGTACGGACTGGTAGATGGATTAGCAGATGGAGCTCTCCCTAGTTGAGAGGGAGTGTTAAAATTGGCAACTAGGGCCAAACTCCATGTGGGTCATCTTATTTATGGCAGCTGATATTTTTCTTGGATTCCTCTTTCTTAGAGGTGTAGGATTGATCTAAAGATCATTCGATTTCGACATGTTATTATGGAGATATGAATTTATTTGTATTATTTGACAATTTGTCAAGTTCGGCCAGCAAGCAAATTACCCCAACCTATCCTCAACATTGCATTATACATAGAAGAGGTCTTCAAGTCATTTGACACACTCATCTCTTGTGATCTCTCTCTCCACTCATTTGAGTTTTGGTGGAATGAGAGGCCTGAAGGAAAGAGCCCTAATTGCAGTCCTAAAGGAAGGAGACATAGCCGCAGGGAAAGAGAAGGATCTGGACTCAGTAAAAAAGAAAAGTATATGCAGTCGAGGAGGATTTTATATGCAGCAAGAGGAGGCTCTTATACGTAGCAAGAGGAGGCTTTAATCTGCAGCCAAGAGGAGCTTCTATATGCTGTCCTAAAAGAGATCAAGCCACAGTCATGAAGAAGCCCTAGACGCAGCAAGACAAGGTGCCCTAGCCGTAGTGAAGGAAGGGTTCTAGATGCAGATTGAAGGAGATCTAGCCATAGTTAATTGATGCCCTAATCCGCTGTTAAAAGATGCCTTAAAACGCAGCTGAAGGAGACCCTCATTTTCAGCTAAAAGGAAACTCTAAGAAGCATTGAAGAGCAACCCTAGCTGCAGTCAAAAGGAGGCTTATACACAATCCATAAAGGCTCCAAATGAAGGCCCTAATCTGTAGCATAAGAAGGCCTAAAGTAGCATTTAGTGGAGCCCTTGATCACAGCTAGAAAGTGACCCTAAGGCGCTGCAAGAAGTGTGGATCTAGTCGCAGCAAAAGGAGTGCTACAACAACGTGAAGGATCTGTGATTAAGCCACATTGCTGATGATGACATCGTGGTCTATTTGGGCATGATAGGGCTGTTCTTAAGCTCAGTTTGCAGGGCAGAAGAAGCCACAGAAAAGAGGAGCAAGGGTTTGGTGTTTAAGGACTGTTTGGGGCACTGATTGAGACGACCGAAGTTACAGTCCATTGCTGGGCTAGGCTGCAGGCCATAGCCAATAGTTGGAGGCCATTTACGAGTTGCATTTAGGGAGGATAGCAACCCTATGAGCCAGCATATAGTTGGAGGGACTGTGTGAAGGAAAGTTGCTGTCAATAGGTGGGATGTTGGGTGTATTTAGCAGTGTTGTGAAAAGCGCGATAAAATCGCGATTTAATGAAAAAATTGCGCTTTTTCAGGACGGCGATTTAATCGCGATTTTTATTCGAAAAAATCGCATATATTTTTTTTTTGCCGATTTTTTTTTTTTTTTTTTTTGTTATATTTTATTATTATGTTGTTCCGAAAAATCCCGATTTTTTTATGGAAAAAATCGCTGATAGTCAGGGCAGTGCGATTTATAATGAGTTTTGAAAAAAAAATGAAAAAAATGAATATTTTTGTACCAAACGATTTTTTTCCTATTTTTTCCCGATTTTTCTGATTCATTCCCCGCGCCGATTAAATCCCGATTGCGATTCTAACAACACTGGTATTTAGGGTGCTGTAGTAATCAGAGTTTGTGCCCTAACCATTGACCATATTTGCCAAGAAAAACACCAGTCTTTGCAACATGCAAAAGGTGCCTTAACCTGTGATGCAGCGAAGGAAGGAGGATTGCTACCTCATTGTGAAGATCTCTGATGTCTAATCTCCTATTTTGGCAATTCAGTATTGACTTTAATTCATTGTACTCTATCTCTATCTCTTTGTTGAACTATTGAAGAATATAAGAAGAATTGATTAAGGGTTTTGCCACATTGGGGTTTGTCCCTGGCTGGTGTCACATCTTGTGTCCTCTTGTCTTGGCTTGTCTTCTATTGTTTATGTTTATGTTCTATCTGCACTTTACTATCATGTCGATGTGATTGCTAATCTGAATATTGATATTGGGCTAATATGAAAAATTGAAGTAAATTCCTCTAAGCGTAGAACATACCTAAATTTAACACTTTCACGAGCTATGCTTGTCAATGAATTCTGATAAAACTTACCAATGAAATCCAACCCCCATTGCTGAAAAGGGGCTTCTGCTATAACTGGCTGAAGGGGCAAGGCTGCTAACTTTTGTTTTCCTTTGAAACGCTGGCACTCATGGAAATTCTCGACAAATTTATGCACAACTGAGAAAATGGTAGGCCAATAATATCCAACATGCAAAATATTGTGGGTTATCATCTTTGCCGCAAAATGGCCTCCACAAAATCCTACATGGAACTCACTGACAAGCTTCTTAGCTTCATTTTCATTTACGTACTTGAGTATTATTCCATTCGGATTTCTCCATCCATGGCCATCTTTTAAGATACAATATTTTGATGCCTTTAATCTGATAGCCCTCCTTTTATGAGCTACCACGTGATCAAGGCATAGCCCTCCTTTTATGACCTACCACGTGATCAAGGCACATCAGATTTGTCAATTAATAAATGATATCCTTATACCATTCGATCTTTTCTAACTTCTGAAGCTCAGGGGAAACATGAGTTTCAACCACTTCATTCTGGCAAACCAACTCTATAGCCTTCTCATTACTTTCTGTCAGCATTTGAGCTAATCCTTGGCCTTTGACAAGCTTTGTTGGTCTAATCTCAAGATCATATTCTTGAATTTTAGTTACCCATATGCATGAGTTACTAGGCAATTAGTTTGAGTCAGTATATCCTTGATAGCAGAGTGTGGAACAAATGCAATGACTTTGGAATAACCCACATATATTCTGAAATGCTTAAGGGACTTGACAAATGCATAAGCTTGTTTTTCCATAATGTTGTAATTTAACTTTGAATTCTACAAGGATTTGCTCATGAAGGCTATTGGATGCTCATGACGCACTTTGTTTTTTTGTAATAGGACACCTGCTATAGAAGCTTCAGATGCGAATGAAAAAAACATAAAGTCCTTTGAATAATTTAGGGCGACCAAGGTAGGAGCTTTAGCTATAACATCCTTAATATCTTGAAATCCCTTTTTACCTTCAACTTTCCAAACAAACTTTGCATCCTTCTTCAATAGACACTGGATATGTTTAGCAATTTCAGCATAGTTTGGAATGAACCTCCTAAGAAAATTTGTTTTTCCTAGGAAAGGTTGAAGAGATTTAAGATTATGCGGCAAGGGAATCTATTGAATAGCCTCAACTCTTTTAGGGTCAATTTTGATACCATCCTGGGAGATTATGTGACCTAGTAATTTTCCTTCAGTCACCCCAAACACAAATTTGGCAGGATTTAATGATGTGCCTATTCTCGGCATTCGTCAAAAACTTGGTTAAGGTTGCCTATATTAGTCTTACCATCTTTTGAGAAAACAATGAGATCATCTTGATATATCTCAATAATCTTATTGATCAATTCGTTGAAAGCAGTGTTGTGAAAATCGCGATTAAATGAAAAAATCGTGATTTTTTCCCTTTGCCAATTAAATCGTGATAAATAAACGAAAAAATCACCATAATTTTTTTTGCCGATTTTTACTGAAAAAATCGCGATCTTTTAAGAAAAAATCGCGGGGGCTCGCAACATCACGATTTTATAAACTTTTTTTGGGTTTTTCATTTGCTCATTTGGACAGTCGCGGGCGCAGAGGGAGGAGGAGCTCTTGGAGACCAAGCTGAAGAGGGTTTTTAGCCAAATCTAAGTGCTTAGAGGAGAAAATCAAGAGGAGACCACCGATTTCTCCATAGAAATGGTATGTGGATTAATTTTTTTTTGTTTTCATTGTTTAAAAACATTGTTTTTGTATGTTTTTCATTGTTTTTGGTTGGGAAACTTGGTATGGGCACCATTTTTCTTTTGTTTTCATTGTTTTTAAATATTTTTTTGTATTTCTTCATTATTTTGGGTTGAGTAACTTGGTATGACTATGGGAACCAATTTTTTTTTTTTGTTTTCATTTTTTTTAAACATTGTTTATGTTTTTTTCATTGTTTTTGCCATTTGGTTGGGTAACTTGGGTTTGGAATGGCTGGGTAGTTTGTGTTTGAAACTTTGAACTTTGGAATGGTTGTTTTAGGTTGGGTTACAGGTAACTTGGATTTTCATTGTACAATCATCAATGTAAAAATTAAAAATTAAAATACTAAATTGTAATTTGTAAATTTGTAACTTGTAATTTTGTAAATGCTAAATTGTAATCCTAAATTCCTAATCCTTATTTTCTCATAGGTTCACAACTGCACCAAAACACCATTCAAGACTTCAAGTTTGCAACTTCAAAGTTCAAAAATAAACATGCCAAGGAAATTGGATCCTTTCTGGGAATATGGTGTACCTGATGCTCTGAATGATAGAGTAAACTTGAGTTGCAAGTTGTGTGGAAAGGAGATGTCCGGGGGGGGTGTACAGGTTGAAGTTTCACCTTGCAAAAATCCCTGGACATGATGTGGAGCCTTGTACAAATACAACTCCTGAACTTATCCAAAGAGCCATGAGAGCATTGGAAACTTTAGAGCAGAATAGAGAGGCCAAAGAAGAAGTCAAAAGGCAACTAAAAAGGTCAGCTGAAGGAAGTGGGCCAAGTGGCACTAGTTCTACTGCAGCATCAGCCAATCCGGTAGCTGCATCATCATTTTTTGTTCCTCGAACCAGGTGCCACACCTGGTTCACAACCATCTATCGGTTCAATGCTAAAAAGAACCGAGAAAGAACAAGCTGACAAGTTGCTGGCAAAATTTCCCCTTTGGAGTGATATTCCTTTCAGCATTGTAAGGAATAATCCATTTTTCCAACCTGCTGTTGATGTTATTGCCAGTGTTGGCTCGGGGTAAAAAATCCCTTCTTATCATGATTTCAGAGGCCGGATTCTTCAAAATGAAAAGCGTGACTACATCCAAAGATTGGAGGATTTTAGGGCATCATGGGTAAAAACAGGATGCACTGTTATGTTAGATGGTTGGACTGACCAAAAGCGGAGAACCTTTATAAACTTCTTGGTTAGTTGTCTCAAGGGGACTATGTTTATCAAATTTGTTGATGCATCTGATCAAATCAAAGATGCAAGAACTTTATGTGATTTGTTGGATGTGTTTATTTTGGAGGTGGGTGAACATGTTGTCCAAGTCATAACGGACAATGCTGCAAATTATGTTGCTGCTGGTAGGATGCTTATGGACAGGCATCCTACTTTATTTTGGACATCTTGTGCTGCCCATTGTATTGATTTGATGTTAGAGGACACAGGGAAAATTCCCTTTGTCAAAGATATTGTTGACTCATCAAAAAGCATTACAAAATTTATATATAATCATACATCTGTGCTTAGCTTGATGAGAAGATTCACCAACAACAAAGAGTTGGTACGCCTCGCCATTACACGGTTTGCCACCAGTTTCATATCTCTTTAATCCCTCTTGATTTCTATGTGGGATGTGAAGAGAATGTTTCTTTCAAAGGAGTGGCGTGCTTTGCCAATGAGCTACAAACTAGAAGGAGAGGCCGTATGTGGACTAGTTTTATACCAGGAAGACTTCTGGGCAGGATTGCAGGAGGTGTGTGCCGTTATTGAACCTTTGGTAAAGGTTCTTCGGTTGGTTGATGGTGAGAAGCCCGCAATGGGCTATTTGTATGAAGCCATGGACAGCGTCAAAGAAGCCATTCGGGCCTACTATGATGATAAGGGAGATGATGGGTTTCAGAAACAACTCCTTCTATGGGGAGTGATTGATGAGCGATGGAACAACACACTTCATCTCCCATTCATGCTGCTGGGCTTTTCCTGAACCCTGCATTTTCTTATGCATGTGGGTTTGATTTTGATTCTGAGATCATGGACGGATTCTTATCCTGGGTCCAGAAGATGGTGCGATCTCCAGAACAACGTATAGAGATCTCTAAACAAATTGAGACATATAGGATGGCAGGTGGCACATTTGGCTTTGAGATGGCTGTCAATGATAGGATGATTAAAATGCCAGGTATTTGTTAGTTTGTAACTTTGTTTCAAATTTCATTGTCTCTTCAAATTCCATTTTTTTCTTATGTTTATTTAAAATTTTATTTGTAATTTTGTTGTAGATGCATGGTGGAAAATGTATGGTGGCAAGGAACCCCTTCTGCAAAAGCTTGCCATTCGCATCCTCAGCCAAACATGTAGCTCCTCAGGATGTGAGCGCAACTGGAGTGTATTTGAAAAAATACACAATAAGGAGCGCAACAGGTTAACACTTAAACATTTAATATTGCAAATTTCCAAATAAATTTTTGAATTCATTAAACAATATTTTTTTTATAATTATTAATTATTATTTCATGATCTTTGTACAGGTTGGAGTCCCAGCACTTAATAACATGGTCTACGTCTACTACAATCTTTGATTGTGGGTGAGGCAACTTGAGAAGACACCTGATGTGGATGCCATCTCGTTGGATGGGATTGACACCACTGCTGCATGGAGGGTCGAGGCCAAGAGGCCTCTCATGGAGTCTGCTAATGATTGGTTAGTGCAGGATGTTGTGGAGGGGGAGGAGGAGCAAGAGGAGGAGGAGGAGCAGGTGGAGGAGGAGGAGGAGGAGGAGGAGGAGGAACAGGAGGAGGAGGTGACACCGCCTGCCCGGACTACCACTGCCACCAGTAGAGGACGTGGTCTACCTCCTATACCTCCTACTTCTAGTTCTTCAGCTACTAGAGCACATCAAACTCCACTACCATCTCCACCAGCACAGGCACCAGCATCTACATCTAGAGGGAAAGGGAAAGCTGTGGCATTTTCTCGCAAGAGGGGCAGAGGAAATCAATAGGATTAGACTTTCATT
>APFE031236381.1:20831-131033 GCA_000404065.3 Pinus taeda | reverse complement strand
ATTATGATAATGATTAACATAATAATAATTTATGATAATTTAAATCAATTAATTAACTCATCAATAATTAATCAAAAATTATTATTCAAAAATCTACAATTAATATCATTAAAACAAAGCCGACATTCATCTCAATTTACTCTCCTCATTACTATTTAATCTCTCAATTAAGCTCTTCTTCTATCAACCATTCAAGAAGTCCTGATGATGGATCTCGGTTGGGATTTGAAACGTTGACGGAAAATGGTTTTTACTGTGGATTCTCTGGTAACTAAGTCAAAAAATTATACCTCATTATCGTCCTAACCCTTGGTTTATAAGGAGATATTTGGATCATGTATTAATTACGCCATAAGGCATTCCCTCAGAGAAGAACTCCCCTCAATTCCAATGTGTCTTGTTGTGAATCATTGATCTCATATGTTAGACAATAGAATTCTTGTCGAACATCGGATTGATACCTCCGAAACAATTGCAAAGCATTGGCAAGAAAACCTATAAACCGCCATAAACCGTCATATGAAGTTATACAAACCTACAATAATCTTTAAAATTGGACTGCATTCATTCGGTTAGCCTTTCTAATCCACATCGACACCTTATGAGAGCTCGATCATTGCCTGTAGGATGGTTACAACATTTGCAGGATCGTGGAAGAATGTCGTTGGTTCTTAGTTCAGGCAAAAACCAAAGAACTAGCTTCCGTTTACCTGCCTCGGTACTGGAAATCACAACAGACTATGCAAGAATGGCGACAGGCGTGGGTGAAAACTTTCATAACCATAACCACAACCACCTTGAATCCAGCTTTCTTGTCCTAGCTTCTTCTAGCATGCTTGCTCCTGAGCAACTTCGGATGCAATGTTCTACCCCCAGAACCGCATCTGGTGGCCAGGTTCATGGTGGAGTGGTTCAAATTGAGGCCTAGGTGCACCATACTACACCTCTGTTGATATGTGATAAATTTAGTTTCTCATCTTGGCAGTGTTATGTTCATATTTTTCTCTTCGAAATTAAGAAGAGGTGTATTCAGTGTTTCCCTGTCTCTACATGACTTAGCACTGGGTCTAATATGCATATAAATCAATATGAAAAAAAGAGAACTTCTTTTCTCTTACTCCAAAGCGTTAAAGTTGGTAAATTTCGGAGAGATCAATTATTTCACCGTGTGCTTTCAATATTGTAATGAATCTTGTAGCAATCTAAAGACTTCTCTACATACATGTAGCGAAAATTCTGTCTACTTTGCCAATCATCTGACACATTTTCTCATCTTGGGATGCAGACAATCTATTACATTTTCTTTCCCACATGGCATGCCAAAGCAAATTAGATTGAGCAACATGTTAATCTAACATCAGTGAGTAGTAAGCGAGTTGGCACAACCTCAATGATTGAGTTGGAGCAATGGGCCATAAGCAGTAAGCCAGTTGTTGCAACCTCAATGACCAATGAGACGAATATTGCAACCTCAAGGATTGAGTTGGAGCAATGGGCCAGAAGCGGTAAGCCAGTTGTTGCAAACTCAATGACCAATGGGACGAACGTTGCAACCTCAATGACTGAGTTGGATTAATGGGCCAGAAGCGGTAAGCCAGTTGTTGCAACCTTAATGACCAATGGGACAAAAGGTGATTTGTAGTGAGACGTTCAAATTTACAAGCTAGTAGATGATATCTTATAATCAAATCATATTTTTTTATTAAATCAATATTTAAAACAAAAGTGAGATGTTCAATTGGGTTTTGAAAATAAAATGTTAAAGGTTGATATAATTTTATATGATGTTGTTTATAACATATCCATATGGTTTTATTTTGTGTCATTTATCGTTGAGTTTATTTTATATAATTATTTTTAAATTATCAAATCTTAAATAAAATTCTCAGTTGAGTTATTTTAAAATTTATTTAAAATGATCAAATTTTCTAAATAAATTTTATCAACCAAGTTTTATTTAAAAAGTCTATTAATTATAGAGTTAAGAAAAGTTTTTATGTAGAAATCACATAATTTTTTGTCAACGTGTTTAGAACTAACAAACGTAGTTTGAACCTGTGGGCCATTCATTATGAATCACACAAACCTGGATTCAGAAATTATATAGTTAAATATTTAATAAATAAATATTATCATATATATTTATTAAAACCAGAGTGAGATTCAATTGGGTTTTGATAAATGTTAAAAGTTGATAATTTTTATATGTTTGTTTAAAGATATTCATATGGTTTATTTTGTGTCATTATTGTAAGTTTATTTTTATAATTATTTTAAATTATCAAATTCTTAAATAATTCTCAGTTGAGTTTATTTTTTAAATATTTAAAATACAATTTCTAAATAAATTTTCAACAAAGTTTATTTTAGAAGTTTATTAATTATAGAGTTTAAGAATTTTTTTTGTGAGAATCACATTATTTTTTTGTCAACGAGACTAACAAGCGTAGTTTGAACCGTAACCATCATTATGAATCACACAAATTGGATTCAAAATTATAGAATAAAATTTATAATATAATATTTTATCATTTAATAATTTAAATAATATTACATTTATTAATGTTGCACTGAATTAATTTTTTAAATTTTTAAAACTATAAATTTAATGTTAAGATGTAATAAATTTAAATTAAGATAAATTTAATTAATAAAAAAAATTCTAATTTCACCATACTTTATAAATACTCCCACGGGTAAAATTTAATGGTGGACAATTTCAACATTAAATTTTGTAATCAAAGGCCACCTACATATCATTCTAAAAATTAAAACATGGATTCAAACCTCTAGTAACTTTGTGTGAGACGTCGAAACCTCTACAAACCTTATATCTGGAGCAACATGAATATGTAGATTAAAAGTCCAAAAACTTAATATAATTTCTAATGGCACCTTCTAAAAAAATATTGATTATAGCAATTAAAAGAAAATGATAATATAAACTCTGATATAATCAGAAGAGAGAGAATTTATCTTAAATTAGCTTCGCTAGTTTTTATTATAGTACATGAAAGTTAAATGAAACAATTTATAATGTGACATTTAATAAATAAGTAGTTATATTCTCTAGAGCATTTTAAAGGTTGTGAAAATATTTTTTATATAGTAATATAGTTTTATTATAATAATTAGTAATTTTTATAAATCAATTTTTATATAGATATATATTATTTTGTGCTTTTTACAATTAGTATCGGTAGATGTGTAGTTTTAGATGTAATATAAGAAAATATTTAGTTAATATTTGAAAATGTCAGTATATTATAATTAATAATAATAATCTAAAAAAACAACATAATTTTTGAGGTTATTTTTAGTTTTTATTAGTGCAATAAACTAGATTGAGCCAAATAATATAAAAAAAATCAAATAAAAGAAAATCATAATACCATGGGCCATCTATGCTTTTGATTAATATGTTATGAATCTAAGCTTTTAATTATTATGTTACGATGGGTCAATATCATACTATGGGTCAATACGATACTATGGGCCAATACCACGGCTTATCAATACCATATGCCAAAAAACCATAACTTATTTTTGCAATATATATATTTATATATATAATATATATATTTTTTTATATATATATATATATATGACATTTTTTATTAATCAAAAGCCAAAAGGTTATGATTAACTTGAGGTTTTATCTTAACCTCCATCCCTCCTGCTTTAGAATAACAAAATTATTCTCATTGAGATAAATTGAGGTCGTAATAAATAAAAATTGGAATTCCTTTTATAACCAAGAAGATGATATAATTAATTTATCCACCTAATACATCAAATTACTCCTAGAAAACTCTTTTAAACTCATAGATATATATTATTTCAAAGATATATTAAATTAAAACATGAATGTGTGTGTACACATTCAATAACTATAAACTTTCTCTCTCCTGGCTCAATAACCAAATTTATTATACCTCATGTACTGACCATTGGTTTATAAGGAGATATTTGGATAATGTATTAATTTATAAGGAGATATTTGGATAATGTATTAATTACGACGTAAGGCGTTCCCTTTGAGAAAAACTCCCCTCAATGTCAATGTTTCTTGTTGTGAATCATTGATCTCATATGTTAGATGATAGAATTCTCATCGACCATCGGATTGATACCTCCGAAACAATTGCAAAGCATTGGCAAGAAATCTATAAACCGCCATATGAAGTTATACAAACGTACAATAATCTTTAAAATTGGACTGCATTTCATTCGGTCAGCCTTTCTGGTCCACATCGACGCCCTACGGGAGCTCGGCCATTGCCTGTAGGATGGCTATGACATTTGCAAGAACGTGGAAGAAGGTTGCTGGTTCTTAGTTAAAGTAAACAATAGAGAACTGGCTTCCGTTTACCCGCCTCAATATTGGAAATCACATGAGACTATGCAAGAATTGCGACAGGCTTGGGTGAAAACCTTCATAACCATAATCACAACCAACTTGAACCCAACTTTCTCGTCCTAGTCTCTTCCAACATGCCTGCTCTTGAGCAACTTTGAATGTAACGTTCTGCCCCCAGAACTACATCTGGTGGCGACGTTCATGGTGGAGTGGTTCAAACTACAGCCTGGGTGCACCAGACTACACCTCTGCTCGTATGTGATAAATTTAGTTTCTCATCTTGGCAGTGTTATGTTCATATTTTTCTCTTCGAAATTAAGAAGAGGTTTATTCAGTGTTCCACGTCTCTACATGACTTAGCACTGGGTCTAATGTGCATATAAATCAATATGAAAAAAGGGAACTTCTTTTCTTTGACTCCAAAGCGCTAAAGTTGGTAAATTTTGGAGAGATCAATTATTTCACCGTGTGCTTTCAAGATTGTAATGAATCTTGTAGCAATATAAACACTGCTCTACAAAGATGTACTGAAAATTCCATCTACTTTGCCAATCATCTGACATATTTTCTCTTCTTGGGATGCAGACACCCTATTACATTTCTTGCCCACATGGCATGCCAAAAGAGATTAGATTGAGTAGCATGTTAATCTAACATAAGTGAGTAGTAAGCGAGTTGGCGCAACCTCAATGACTGAGTTGGAGCAATGGGCCAAAAGCGGTAAGCCAGTTGTTGCAACCTCAATGACCAATGGGACGAATGTTGCAACCTCAAGGATTGAGTTGGAGCAATGGGCCAGAAGCGGTAGGCCAGTTGTTGCAACCTCAATGACCAATGGGACGAATGTCGCAACCTCAATGACTGAGTTGGATCAATGGGCCAGAAGCGGTAAGCCAGTTGTTGCAACCTCAATGACCAATGGGACAAAACACGGGACGAAAGGTGATTTGCAGTGAGATGTTCAAATTTACAAACTAGTAGACGAGATCTTATAATCAAACCATATTTTTTATTAAATCAATATTTAAAATAGAAGTGAGACATTCAATTGGGTTTTGAAAATAAAATGTTAAAGGTTGATATAGTTTTATATGATGTTGTTTATAACATATTCATATGGTTTTATTTTGGGTCATTTATTGCTAAGTTTATTTTTATCTTATTTTTAAATTATCAAATTTCTAAATAAAAATTTTCAACAAAGTTTTTTTTGAAATTTGAAATATATTTTATTAATTATAGAGTTAAGAAATGCTTTTATGTAGAAATCACATAATTTTTGGCCAACATGTTTCGAATCAACAAGTGTAGTTTGAAACCCCTGATCCATTCATTATGAATCACACAAACTTGAATTCAGAAATTATAGAGTTAAAATTTAATAATATAGAATTTATTTATTTATTTTTATATAATGTATAATAAATATTTACTTTATTTAATGTTAAAATTGTTTTTTTTTTGTTTTTGTTTTGTTTTGTTTTGTTGTTTTTGTTTTTGTTTTGTTTTTTTGTTTGTTTTTTGTTTTGTTTTTTGTTTTGTTTTTTTTTTTGTTTTTGTTTTTTTTTTTTTTTTGTTTTTTGTTTTTGTTTTTTTGTTTTTTTTGTTTTTGTTTTTTTTTTTTTTGTTTTTGTTTTTGTTTTAACTTTAAATTCAATCTTTTAAGATGTAATAATTTAAATTAAGTTAAATTTAATTATAAATAAAAAAATCTATTTTCAACTATACTTTATAAATACTCTGAGGGTAGAATTTAATGGTGGAAAATGAGTAGTTTTTCAGCCTTAGATTTTGGAATCAAAGACCACCTACATATCATTTTTTTAAATTTAAACTCTTAGGGTGTAGATCAATTCAAACGTTGATTCAAACCTCTACTAACTTTGTTTGAGAGGTGGAAAGCTCAACTAACCTTATATGTGGAGCAATTTTTTGTGAGAGGTGGAAACCTCAACTAACCTTATATGTGGAACAACATGAATATGTAGATTAAAAGTCCAAAAACTTAACATAATTGCTAATTGCACCTTTAAAAAAATATTGATTATAGCAATTAAAAGAAAATGATAATATAAACTCTGATATAATCCAAAAAAAGACAATTTATTTTAAATTAGCTTGGTTAGTTTTTATTATAGTACATGAAAGATGAATGAAACAATTTATAATGTGACATTTAATGAATAAGTAGTTATATTATCTGTAGTATTTTAAAGGTTGTGAAAATATTTCTTATATAGTGATAATAATTTTGATATTATTAATAATTAGTATTGCTATATAAATCAAATTGATTATATAGATATATATTATTGTGCCCTCTCTACAACTTATATAGGGTAGATGTGTAGGCTTTAGATGTAATGTAAGAAAGCTTGTATGTCAACATTTTTAATTTCAGTTATATTATAACTAATAATAATAATAATAACAACAAAAAACAACACAATCTTCGAGGTTCTCTTTAGGCTTTGTTAGTGCAATAAACTAGTTTGAGCCAAGTAATATAACAAATTTTCAAATAAAAGAAAATCATAATATCATGGGCCAATACCATGGTTTATCAATACCATGGGTCATTTATGCTTTTGAGTAATATGTTATGGATGTAAGCTTTTAATTATTATGTTACAATACCATGAGCCAATACCATGGCTTATGAATACCACATACCCAAAAGCCATAATTTATTTCACAATCAATATATATATATATACCAAATTAAATAATTAGAAATTAACACATTAATAATTAATCCTTCTTATTTATATATTTACGTCATAAGGCGTTCCCTCTTAGAACTCCCCACTTGTCCTCGTTGTCTTTGTTATGCTATCTGATTCAATGTTAGACAATATTTTACGTCGTTTTGTTGACAACCTATATGAACTATTATTGGACTAACGAACTCCTTCGTTTACGCCATCAACTAGTTATACCTCTACCCTCATGACTAACTAACTATACATCTACGCTTACGACAAAGCCTTTCCTGTTTTTTTTTTTTTCTTTTTGGCTCCCACGTCATTGGAAGCTTCTAAAAATGAGCCAGATAAGCTGAAACATTTTGGATTCTGGATCAAAATTTGCCTAGGCTTGACATATTTTTAGCTTTGCCATAATGTTTCCATATATTTCTTGCGGGCTTGTCGTTATCATAGTCTTTCTTTTACCTCTTTTTTTTTGGTGGATTCTTTTCTTCCTTTTAAATATTTCAGAGTGATGCAGCAAGTTCATGGAAACACCATCAACTGATCTCCAACAAGAGCAACATCATGAGTTTATACCCACAACATGTGAGCTTAGACGACGAGATTAGGACCCTCTAGATTGGAGGTTTGTAGAGTTGGATTGGGATGGTAGGGAGGCACTGAAGGAGGTTGAGGGTTCGACTTTGGGTAGCTGCCATGTCTACAATAGTATGCGGGAAGCGTTTTCCACCTTTCGAGGATGTCCATGGATCTTCTCCCATTATTTCCAAAAGACTGCGTTACACCTCCTCCTTTTCTCCTTCAAACATTATCTCCAATCTTGTAGCCCTATTTACGTCCAGAGAGCCCCAGGTCGGTATTCTTTTCATTGATTTGTCATTGTTTTGTTATAATATATTTACAATTGTTGTAAATTAACCCTCCTTCCCGCTCCATAAAGTTTCTTTTGTTGTGATGACTCCCTCAGGGATCCAAGGGAGCATTAGCAGGGTTTGTTGTAATGATATCCATTCATTCATTGGCAAAATGTATTACTCATTTATTGTGGTTGCTAATGCCCTACTGGTTGTTTTATTTGGATATGCCTTTTGTGGACTTGAGAGTCTTGCTACTTTCATTGTATTTTTTGGAAAACAAGTCAAATTAAGGAGAATACTTGTGTTTTGTTCTATGTAGGTCTTCTGAGAATTGAAGCACGTTGGGAATACTTTTAGCAAATATTTATGACTATGAACAATCCCAATTTATTTTTTTGATAGGGTATTGACCCATGGTTGTTCATATTTGCTGACAAACTCTTATATTTATCATTGCTTTCATTCAAAAATCGGTACAGTAGCACATCGTTTACGTTTTGGAAATTCTATTATAATAGTGTATTGGTGATCATCAATGGGCATAAGGTGTATAACATATTGGTTGACAGCTCCCGTGTGAGTCCCATATTTCACACCATCCAAATTCTTTGGGCCTGTCAAAGATCTCTGTATACACAATCTTTGGGCCTGTCAAAGATCTCCGTATACACAACCAGGTGATAATTGTCAGTCCTCAGTGTAATGAGAGGATTCCATTATTACAGTTTCCACTGAAGGGACAAACCCTAATTAGTAGGGTTTACCATTCAATCAAAAAGGAAACAACACCTTTGTGGTGTGGAAGGAAAGAAACCCTAATCTACAACGTTCCTCCCATCCCATAAAATATCCATCCTTGTAGAAATGTTGGATCCATTTTCTGCCTGACATCAACAACCATAAAATTGGACTGTTGTTGATCATTGTTCGCAATACTTACGACAATATCGAAATCCACCATGTTGTATCTGAATAGAATAGTCGAGGACATGTGAGTGATATATTCTCTTCTCTACGGGCTATAGTGTCAGTGAAACCCAAGGTAATTCTATTCGGTAACTGTTTTCATTTTTCCCTCCTTGAGATCTTGGTGCTAGAACTGGTTAGATCTTGGTGCTGTGACTAGTTACAAGTGGTTCTAATGTTCATTAATTGTTCACTATTGTGTGATATAAAAGGCGAGCAGAGCTACAATTCTCTTACAACGAAAGGTTACATGATTCAACTGAATAACCATATAGAACAACTGGAAGAAAGAAATCGAGAGTTAGAAGCGTTATTAGTAGAGATATCATCACTCACAGAGAGTTACGTTAGTTCACTGTATTAGCAGACTGCCTCTTACTCATAACATCCACTTATGATGCTTAACTTGTTTCAGTCAATACAATGTCATATTTTTCTCGCTCAAAGTATTATATTTCTTCTACTTTTGTCCTCTATTTTGGTTTTCTAAAAAAATGGCCTTTATGTATTTACGTCTATTTGATAAGTATTCTATATGGTTAAATGCTTTTTAAGATGGATCATAAGTTTAGATTTATCAAAAACAATAACAGTGAATCAAATTTCTTGAAGTATGTTTGTTTTTGTTTTGTTTGTTATTTTTTTAATTAGTTAAGATAACTTTTCTTGAAGTATGTTTGTTTGTTGTTTTAAATTATTTAAGATAAATTTGATTTATATTTGTGTTTATTATTATGATAATTTTAGATAAATGATGTGATTCATATGAGTGAAGTTAATATTTTTATAATTATGATTAACTGTAAAATTTTAAGAATGTAAGAGATTAAAGTGTTAAGAGAAGAGTTCCATGATTACAATATTTTAGGTCATTTAAAAAGTCAAGAAAGTTTGTCACTAGAATATCCTACAATAATAGAAGTCCAAGGGACAACATCTCGTTTAGACATTTTATTGAACATTTTATGTGCATCAACGTATGTAAAAGAGCTCCATAGGCTTATCAAGATACTCCTTACACACATATCCAACAAGTATTGCAGTACATGAAACCATGTCCCATTCACGAATTTTAAGAAAAAGTTTCATGGCCTCATTTACATTCCCTTCCTCCACATACCCCGATATCATAACTTTACAAGATACGACATTTCATTCAGGCATTCTGTCAAACAATTTCTATGCGACCACATTTAGTTTACATATTTACAATAGCACTACCCACAATGGCATTACACTGCAGCCCACTGGCAATTATGTCATGGTGGACTCCTTTGCCATGTTCCATATCTACCAAATTAGCACATGTCGATAGAAACACTGGTGATGGTGAAATGGTTAGATTGGGTACCTGTTTTTTACATATCACAATAAAAAAGCCAGTTCCTGCTTGTATAATCCCTGCCTCACATAATCATCCACCATTTGGTTTAGACATTTACTTAGGTAGGTATGGTGCCCCTATCTCCCATCTCCCTATAGAGTACTTTCATCACATCTTATTTCTTTTATGATACTACTTCCTTTCCCGCCTCACATAATTTTCCATCATTTGGTTTAGACATTTACATAGGTAGGTAGTGTTGGGTGCTAAAAGGTGTCTTTTAAAACTCCTAATTGCCTCACATTAATTATCAACCTGGGTAAGTCTTTTTATTCCAAGAGTGTACACAATATGTGCCAGCTATAAATCCAGAGAGTAATGCTTTAAACTAAGCTATGAAATTCAATACAAGAGTAAATGGATGCAATCATAAATCTCAAGCTTGTAACTCTAAAGGAAATAAGTCATCTAAGCATCATGACTCTATCTCAACAATATCGTAATTCAATCTTAATCAACCAAATTCAAATGACAATCGACCAAGAGGACCCTAGTCTTAACTAAGCTCTTTCAGCTGTACTTAAACTATTGGGTAAAAGGAAAGCATTCAATCAATCACGGTCTATTCTGCAATTAACCGGAAATGATTCTTTAACCAATAACTAATTCAATCCACAACATGAATTAAATAAGACCAACTATGACTGCAATAATGAAATGAATACCAGGAATCCGATTCAACGAAAATACATCAACGGAAAAGCTATTAAGTAGAATAACATGCAGGAAACAGAAAATGCATAAAACAGGGAACAACAGTAAGTTCCACCAGAGACGGGGCCCTAGCCACCAGCGAACACTTCTTAACGATTTCAGAATATACAAACGAACAACAACACAAGTTGTATATTAATCATCAAAGTCACTTATCATTACAACACGATCTTGTTTCTTAGAATCACCCTTCTGTAAATTAAAATTACAATCCAAGTAAAAAATGAGAGATCCTTCTTCAGTCTTCTCTTTTATAGTCAAAAGGAAAAGATAAATGTGATCCCTCAGGATCAGGAGATCCTGAGGGATTCACAACTAAATTCTATCTTTAGACAATTGTTCTATTTCGCACTGATCTCCTTGACTTGCTCCTTGGTTCGACCGCACCTGACGCGTCTCATTTTCATCGATTAGCTTTTGCTCTTCCGATTTGGGAAAAACAACTGCTCCTTCTGCTGTTTTTCTACATAAAAAGTAACGAGAGTTAGTTTGGTCGGTCAAATCGTATCAAGAACTGTTTTATTCATTCCTTATCAAAATCCTATCAATTTGTTATTATATCATGGCACAAGATGGATAAGAAAGGAGAAAAAGGATAATAATCAAGAGTAAATATAGACCTATTACATGGCTCAACATACTCCCCTGCTTACCTTTTTTCATGTCCTCGTGACAAGTAAATAGTTCCTATGTAATGTAGTTAAGGAGTAGGCTGGAAAACAAGTTTTCTTTATCAGGCTTGAAATTGTGATTTTGTGCCAAATTTTCAAAGGCTGTCTGTTCGTGTCCTTCAGGTAACTCATAGTCAAACTGATACCCTTCAAGAGGATACCAAATAATGGGACATCTAAATCAACATCCAAACCAATAAGGCCCTTCCCTCAAAATAAGATTGCTATATGTGATTAACCGGCTTGCAGTAGCTTTGAAGTTCCCATAATTAAATGGTTCTCTTTCCTTAACATTGTTAGTTGAGACCGTCCATCTCATTTTGGATGCATTCAGGGACCTTTCTTGTATAGAGAGGAAATATGCTGTTCCTTTATGTATAATTTCCTTATGTATGGGCCCTAAAATTTGAATCACGCCTTCTTGTGTCATCAACGTTTTATGTCTAGCAAATAGTTGCAAAGGGTGAGTAGGCTTACTTCTTACCCAGAGATCCAACCCGTGTTCCTGTCTTTGGAATGAATTATATGCATTAAACCACTTAAGTTGATTAACTGCAAAAGAGATAAAAGCCTCGAATTGAATATCTGCAAAAAAAGGGCTAGGGTTCTTATCAACTTCTCCTTCTAATATGAAATTATGCAGATAAAATTCTCAAAGAAGCCTTTGGAATTTTGCCCCATGTTTCTTGCAGCAACTTACAAAATCTTCAGTTGTCTTTAACTCGAATGGCTTGCCAACTCTTATGGCTTTAACCTTTAACAATAAGTATTGTTCTAATAAGAACATGGCATAATTTGTGGCCAGAGAACTACATGTCAAGAAATCTGAATATAGCGAGCAAATGGTGTCTATCTGATTCTTGGCTCTGTCCAGCTTGGTCTTTACCTTCTTCAACTTTTCTTCTTCCGTCTAAATTTGTCAAAAGTCTCAGTTTCAGTTATGGTTAATTCCCTAAACTGTTTCTACAATTCTTGATATTTTTGTAGAGGGACTCTCTCTTGTTCACATTGTTCTAGAGCATGTTGGGCTTGCATCAGTTCTTCCTGTAGCTTTAGGGGAATAAGGTCTTTGTTTGACAGGATATCCTTTGCTTGTTCTTTTGTCTGAGTGCCTGTGCTACGAGAGGATATTTCCTTGGTCTCTACTTCCTTGTTGTGGGAGGACCAACCCTCCATCTGAATGGCTGCATCCACTAAGTCTGCATGAAAGTTTGCCTGGGTGGCCATTGTTCGAGTAGGATGAAGTTTGGTTTGGGTCTCTAAAAACCTACCCTTACATATTTTTGTTTGTGTATCCACAGAGACTACCTCAGGAGTAGTGTTTTGGGCTTTGTCGTTTGCAATTATTTTAAGCTTCCTGCGTAGCCTTTTAACAGTCTTTTGAAGCTTTTGATATTTGTGTCTCAGCTTCTTTAGTTTTTCTTCGGCTACTCACCTCTCCTGAGGAGAATCTTTTACACTAACAGGCTCGTCAATAGCTTCTGCATCTAAAGATTCCTGTTGTTTATCATGGCTGTGTTCCAATAGAACTATGTCACCAAACTGGTTTCTTGATTCATGAATAACTTCTGTGTCTACTTCCTTTTCCTGGTCAAAGAGCAGAATTTCTATATGCCCAGAATCTTCTGGGGATTGAGCTTCCATTAAGTTAGGATCAAGTGATCCTCCAGGCTGCATGTATGCATTTAGATTTGCCAGGACTTGAGCCATCCCTGTCTCAAAATCCTGTAAGATATCATTTTGGGGACTCATGGTTGATGCTTGAGGTAGTTCTTCTTCATTTTCCAGTTCATCATCAAGGTGTTGTGCCCTTTATTGTTCTGAGTCCGGTCTATCCTCTTCCTTGGGTTCTTGTCATGAATTGGCCTCTTCCCTGGGTCTGATCCTGGATGACATCCTTCCCCTTGTTCAAGTTCTTCCTTTGGTTCCGACTCAGAGTCTTGTATACTAATTGGTCTGGATGGTTCTATAGGTTGTTCGACGCTATCTACAGACATTCTCTAGACTAGATATAACCTTGCAGACTATCTGTGCTTGTGGGGTTCAATGTTTGAGAGGGTATACCTTTTCCTTTTCGGAACAGGGCCCTGTTGGCTTATTGCCAAAATTTCAGGACTTTGAATTACAGGGTTTTAGTTAATCTCCAAGGGCGCTATGAGACCATCCCAAGTTAATTTTTGTTGAACGAGGTTTTGGGTAAAAATTAGTATTATCAATCCATGGTGGCTAACTATGGTTTCTAGGTGCCTAGCCCGTCTTATTCTATTGGCGGTATCATGCAACAATAAATTCAAGGAAGATGGCAGATTAACAATGATCTTTTGTTTTAAAATAACTAAAAGTTTGAGTTGTCTTGGTCTTATCACGTCTCGTCATCCATCATAGGTAATGTACCTCTGGAAAATAGTTTCCAACTCACGTCATGGTTCTACCAGAGAAGACGGTTGTATGCCCTTGCCTTTCTTGATTAATTCCTCACCTTCATCTCCAAAAATGTCCACCGCGTCTTGTAACATTATGTGTTTCTTTGGACATGTAGTCCTTCTGTTGGTAGCCCAGATACTTCAGTTATTATAGCGTCTGATACTGTAATTCTTCTACCTCTCACTAGGGATTGCCCATTATGCAGATGCTGTAGAAATTCAATATCGATTTCCTCACTAGCGAGCTGAAATCTTGTGAAGTATGCTATCCACCCTACATGGACCAAAATTTATTTGGCTCTGTCAGAGATTTCCAGCACTAGAGGTTCTCGACACACTGAATTACCACCCATAATGCTTGAGTTCTTCCTACTATTGCAAAGGATTAGTGCAGTGGAGAAAACACAACAACTGACATTAACAGAGAGATAGAACAACAAGGAAGTTGTAACAACTAAGTTTTCCAATTTTAAACAATATTTCTATGAAAATTCATTAATTCAAGGACTATTATTTTTCCACATTCCGCGGGATCATAGAGTACCATATCAACCTATGAAATCCAATAAAACAATTATACCGCATGCACGAGTGTGATGAAGGTCCCCTCCCTCCTTCAAGATGAGAGGTCGCCTACGACTGAATGGAAGGGTGAATGTTGTTCTGACGGCAATGTATAAGGGTGAAAGATAGGACATTAATATAGGACAAAGTACGTATATTAATGAGAGGACTGTAAAAGGTATGGATATTATGAAAGCGAGGTGTGTAATGATGGTTGTTGATAAGAGACAAGATGCTTTGGTTGATGATAGGTTATGTGGTAAGGAAAGAGGATGACAATATGCAAGAAAGGTGCTTTGCTGATGATATTCCGACTACAAATGATATGATTGATTAAAAACATTAACTCATGCATAAATGTTCAAGGTAGGGAGAAATTAAGGAAATAATTCTTTTGATAAAAAGAAAAGTAAGAAGAGGGTATTATAATAATTATTGATGTTGAAAATGGAACTTCAATACCATAAGTAGAGCTTCTGTTGCCAACAGGCATCCATAGCCTTGCCAGAGTTTCTTTTTAACCCATATGAGCCAGGATCCTCAATTTATAGTTGGATAATTCCATTATTGTTTCTACAGAAGAGATCAGTGTGCTGGCATGGTAACTAGATGACCACACTGCCATCCACTAGGAAGTAGCAAAAAGTGATCAGGTCGGCTCGTGATGAGACCTCCTGTTCCAAGGATATTTTAGCCATCCTTTGGATCACAACCCTGGTGTGGCGACCATAGTGGGAATGTCACATTGCTACATCCTTATGAACATGGTAGGATGGCTCTTAATGAGACCCCCTTTCCTCTATCTGTAGGGAAAATTTGTTGTTATTACACATTTTTAAAATAGAGGGAGGCTCAATACTCCTTAAGAGCAGGGATGATGGAAGAAGTTGAATCATATCAATAGAAAAAAATATACCCATAATCTCACTTATACTAGACAGAGAGGATTATAACTAGGAGGGGTGTAACCAACATGGTAAAGATGATCAATCGATATTATATACAACAGAAATCAATACAATAAAGTAATATATAAATAATTGTGTCCTTCCCCATTTTTTTTGAGAAATCTATCATCAAGAAGCTGTCGTGTTAAAGATCATAACGTTAAGGATATTCACCTGCTTTAATAGAATCCATAACTCTTGTCCTTATAAAAGTATTGTACTTTATGCCATGAAAGGGAATAAAAAAAATGGGGCTGAGATTAGCTTGGAATAGTCCTGGAGTGCTGTTCAACATTACAAAAAAAATGCAAGGAAAAAGGATGTTGTTTAAAAAAAAAAGACTTTAAGAAGCAAAAATGTTGGTCCAAAGAAGGAACAACAACAAATTCTAAAAAAAAGGTATTATTTGAACAATAAACAACAAAAAGTGATGTTCTGAAGTGGGAACAACAAAAACAAAAGTGTTGTTCCGAAGTGGGAACAACAAAACAAAAGTGTTGTTTCGAAGTGGGAACACAAAAACAAAAGTGTTGTTTCGAAGTGGGAACAACAAAACAAAAGTGTTGTTCCGAAGTGGGAATAACAAAACAAAAGTGCTATTCCGAAGTGGGAACAACAAAAACAAAAGTGTTGTTCCGAAGTGCGAACAACAAAACAAAAGTGTTGTTTTGAAGTGGGAACAACAAAACAGAATTGTTGTTCCGAAGTGGGAACAACAAAACCAAAAGTGTTGTTCCGAAGTGGGAACAACAAAACCAAAAGTGTTGTTCCGAAGTGGGAACAACAAAACCAAAAGTGCTGTTCCGAAGTGGGAACAACAAAACCAAAAGTGCTGTTCCGAAGTGGGAACAACAAAAATCAAACGTGTTGTTCCGAAGTGGAAACAACAAAATCAAACGTGCTGTTCTAAAGTGGGAACAACAGAAATCAAAAGTGTTGTTACGAAGAGGGAACAACAGAAATCAAAAGTGCTATTCCGAAGAGGGAACAACAAAAATCAAACATGTTGTTTCAGAGTGGGAACAAAAAAATCAAACGTGCTATTCTGAAGTGGGAACAACAAAAATCAAACGTGTTGTTCTGAAGTGGGAACAACAAAAATCAAAAGTGTTGTTCCGAAGAGGGAACAACAGAAATCAAAAGTGATGTTTTGAAGAGGGAACAAAAAAAATAAAAAAACGTAGAAAATCATATAATCAATCATATTTACAGTTTTTACAAAAAGGAATAACTTTTTACAATAATGAAGCTGCTGAAGGATTTCCTTTTGTAGCTAAGATTTGCATGGTGGAGTCTTCACGTATCTGTTGGTAAAAGGATTCTCTTGTGAGTGGTTTTTGGTAGAGGCGTACCTGAAGCCAATTTTCTTTGAAGGAAAAACTAGACCCATCAATGGTGGCCAATGTAATAGTGCCATTGTCATGTACTTCCTTTATTACATAGGGGTCTAACCATCTAGTTTGCAATTTACCAGGGAAGTCTTGAAACCTAGAATCTTAAAGAAGAGCCCAGTCACCCTCATGAAATGTCTTCTTCTTAATCATGGAATCATGCCACTTGGCTCTTTGTTGTTGAATAAGTGCCATATGTTGTGGAGCCAATAGCCGAATTTCATCTAATTCATTTATTTGTTGTAGTCTATTAATATGGGCTTCAGTTATATCCAGTCCCACTTCCTGGGCTATCCTTAGTGTCTGTATCTCAAATTCTGGAAAATGGGTTCCTTACCAAATACCTATTGATATGGAGAGTATCGAGTTGTTTTCCTCCAAGTCGTGCGATATTTCCACAAGGCCTCTGGCAGTCAAGTCACCTAGTCCTGTCCGTGTGATGAGACTATCTTCGTTAGAATAGCTTCAATTACTTTTTTGGTAGCTCCAACTACCCGTTTTCGTGTGGGTGATACGGAGAGGTAATTCTGTGAATAATGTGATGATTCTTCAGTGTAGCAGCAATCTTGTGGCCTACAAATTTTGGCCCCCATCAGTAATTACTTCTCTAGGTAAGCCATATCGCACAAAAATTTCGAAAAGAAAATTAATCACTGTTTCCTCTGTCGCTCTTGGTAATGCTACGACCTCCACCCATTTAGTCATGTATTCTGTTGCAACCAATATATATGATTTCTGATTGGACGGTGGGTTGATCGGCTCGACGAAATCTAACGCCCATCGCTCAAAGGGTTCTATCACCAGCTGTGGATGTAGGGGAATCTCATCAGATTGGCCAGGGAAGCCCCTCCTTTGGAAATTATCGCACGCCTGGACAAATTTCTTAGCATCCTTAAAAATCGTGGGCCAGTAGTAGCCCATTTGCAAAATTTTATGTCTAGTTCCGTGGTCTTCAAAATGTCCACTGCAAGCTCCATCGTGGCAAGCTTTTAAGATATCATAAATTTCGTCTTCCCTGATACACCTGCGGATGTGCATATCAGCCCCTATGTGAAAAAGGTATCCTCCGATCCAAGAGAACCGAGTGCTGCGTTGCACTATTAATTTCCTTCCTCCGGGTGTCAAATGTTTGGGCAATTTTCCTACTGATAAATAATTCGTTACTTTTGCGTACCATGGTGTTTTTAAGACCACAACAAACATGTGTTCATTCGGGAATTGGTCTTCTACTGCCATTGCATCATCTGTTCTTGTTACTCGGGAGAGGAAATATGACAGAAGGTTTTCCCTCCCCAGTCGATCCTTTATAGTTATGTCAAATTCCTAAGTAGTAAACAACGTGTCACTCTTCCATTCGTGATGGGTTTATTAGCTAAATATTTGATAGCAGAGTGATCAATATACAAAATTACAGGGTATCTAGTTATATAGTGTCTGAATTTGTTAATAGCATAAATAACAACTAAAAACTCTTTCTCTATTACTGTATAGTTCAACTCAACAGGAGTTAAATTTTTGCTAATGTAATATAAGCGTAGGGTTTCTTGTCGTCTTCTTGGCCAAGAACTGCTCCAACAACTGAATCTGACATGTCTGACGAAATCTAGAATGGTATATCCCAATTCGGCCCTCGTAATACTGGTGATGTTGACAGTAGCCATTTCAACTCTGTAAGGGCAATGTCACATTTGTCAGTCCATATAAAATCAACATTTCCTGTTAAGGCATATAATGGTGCAACAATCTGTGAGAAGTTTTTTATAAATCTATGATAATATCATGCAAATGCTAGAAAACTACGTACCTCTGTTTGAGTGTAGGGAGTAGCTAATAAGAGGATTACCTGTATTTTTGCTGGATCTACCTGAATTCCAGTTGCTGAAATGAAGTGACCCACGATCAAGCCCTCTGTCATCATCATATGGCACTTCTCGTGGCTCAAGCATAGCCTAGTTGCGATACACCGTTCCAGGACTTTCGCCAATGTCTGTAATGCTTGTTCAAAGTCATCTCTGTAAGGTGTGAAATTGTCCATGTATACCTCCAATCCTTCATTTATCAAGTCTGCAAAAATACTGAGTATGGCTCTTTGGAATGTGGTAGGTGCGTTGCACAATCCAAAAGGTAATACCCTACAAGCAAATGTTCCCCACAGGCAAGTAAAAGTAGTTTTTATCGTGGTCTTCAGGGGCAATCTGAATTTGGTTGTAGCCACTAAAGCCATCCAGGAAAGAGAAGAATTTCTTCCCTGCCAACGTGTTTAGGACCAGGTCGACGAATGGAAGGGGAAAATGGTCTTTTTGCGTCGCTTTGTTGAGTTCTCTGTAGTCAGCGCATATCCACAACTTCCCATTCTTTTTAGGGACCACTATTAATGGAGAAACCCATTTACAGTTAGATATAGGATAGATAAATTCACATCTAATAGTTTTTGAAGTTCTTCTTTAACAATATCCTTTAGATGAAGATTTAATATACGTTGAGGTTGTCGAATAGGCCTTGCATCTTTTTTCAATGTAAATGTGGTGCATACATAGCTGAGGTCCAATACCTTTCTTGTCTAGGTAATCCCAAGAAAAAGCTCCTTTGTATTTCCTAAGGACTTGAATAAGTTTCTGTTGTTGGTTATCGCTCAAATTACTGTTAATATTCAGGATCTTCCCTAGCTCGATTTCAATAGGTTTTCTATTATAGATAGTGGTTGTTGGTATTGGTTGGTCAATGATATCTCTCGGGGAATCTTCTTCAATTTCATTGTCAAGGACTGCTTTAATCATGTGACATTTCAAACTAGATGTTATAGCAGGATGATTGATAAAGGTATTAATGACATTGTCTTCTGTTTTGTTTTTGAATTCAAGGGCATCTGCCACAGTCAATGGTGAGCGAATATTTTCTTTAAATATGTTACAGGTTGCTTCCTAGTTTTTACAATGGTTAGGCTTGGTTGAGCAGGAGGGTATAAGACTAGATTCTTCACATCATTCCCTCTTGTTATGATCATATTGCCTATCCGACCGCTGATATAAGCATCAGTGGTTTCTAACCAAGGCCTTCATAAAATTAAAGGATGTCTGTCTAGCCGGTTCCTAGGGTTAATAATAAAAAAATCTACCAGATATTCCCAAGTGTCTATAGAAACCATCACATCCGGTAATGTTCCTTCTGGCCTAATGACTGAGAGGTCAGCAAGTTCCAGTAAGGTTGTTGTTGGTTCCAAGGCTGTGATGCCAAGTATTTCGCAAGTTGTTGTTGTGAGAATGTTAATGGCTGGCCCTAAATCAACTAAAGCATTGGGAAAAGAGCGGCCATTTATCTGTACTGTGACAATGGGGTTTCCCAGGTCTTCATATTTTACAGGTGTCTCCTTGCCTAGTAATAATTCAGACAAAGTCTCGACAACATGGATAGTTGGGGTTATTTTTGTTTGCCTCACAGACTTCTTTATACACAATTCTTTTATAGTTTTGGCATATATTGGAATGTCTTGAATATCCTGAAGGAGGGGTATTTTTATATAGATATTCTTGAGTTCACCCAGAAGATCAAAGTCGGGATGTTCAATTGGGCGTGGTATCCTCAGTATTTCTGGGAATGGTAGGGAAGTAGTTATGATCTGTTCGGGAGTTTTATGCTTGACTGTATCTTCCCCTTATTGATCGTTTACAGCCAAAGCCTTATTTGGGTGTGGTTCTTCAGGTTGCAGGTTTTTATCTTCGTCTGGAGTGATTATGTGTCCAGATCTTAACTTGAGTTCATTACACTCTCTCAACTCTGCTTCAGGGTCGAGACCTTCAATGATTTGCACTGACTGGATCGGTCTGTTGTTGGGATTTGGGTTGGGTTGGGCTGGGAGTTGCGGTTGTATATTAGATTGAGGATTTTGCTGCAACGTATAAGGTGCTAGTAAAGTAGGTTGAGATAGAGGAACTGTCCCCATAGGCTGGTTCATGGATCTTTGTTAGTTTGATTGCTAGTTTTGATTTTGTGAGGTGGAAGGGGACCATTAGGATGGATAGGGATTGTTCTTCCAGAATGGTGGAGGGTAAGAGGGATTTGACCAATTATTGTTTGGATTTGACTAGTTGGGCCATGGTGGCATAGAAAATGTTTGAGGTGGCCAAGTAGAAAAAGGTGGCTGGTTCTGCCATGCTGCCCCTGAATATTGCTGAGAATTATATTGTGAGGGAGGAAATAACGAAGATGGATCGGTAGGCATACCTGTCTGACGTGCTTGCCATTGACGACGCTAGTTCAATAGATATGCTGGTTCCACTTCTTCTTCCGCTTCCTTGAAGACTACTTTTAATCTTGGGAGCGATGGGCAACTTTCTGTGGCATGCTCCTTGGTACATATGTTACATGCCTGTATCATATCTAGCAGGCATTCTTTATGACTGTGTTTTTTCTGCAACGGGGACAGAAAATAGCCGAGTTCTATTATGCTTTGGCCTGCTTTCATTTAGCTTGCATGATATCCAGTTGCGTCGTAAGGGTTCCTAGGATATTAGTCTTGAAATCCTCAAATAGATTGCCGATTTTGACTCTTGTAATGCTTCCTCTTGAGGCTTTGCTGTCTTTGGTGATCGCATTGTGTTTGAATGGTTTCAACCTTGTACTACCCGTGGAGCACCTGATGCACAAGTCTATAACATTGTCATAATCTTCTTGATAAATATCACCCTTACCCATTATATTCAATGTTTCTACCCATTGGTCTTTCATAACTTTAATCATTGTGGTTTTTAGAACATTATCAGAGATATTTGCATAAGGAGATCTTTACAGGTTATATTAGAAACGCTCCACATATTCTTCCAGAGTCTCGTTAGGCTTAGCTACCATTTGTAAGATTTCATCTTTTAGTTCTCTAGTTCAACAATTATGCTATTTTTTAAGGAAGGATGTTTTCATCTGTTCCCAATCATTAATGTTACCCCCAACAAGTCCCATAAACCAATGCAGGGTTGCTCCCTTCAGAGTAGAGGGGAACAATTCCAGCTTCTGGAGGTCCATGGTGTAATCATAACCCCTACATAGGACATCGAATTCGAAAAGGAATGCATCAGGGTCTTTTGAAGTTAGCCCGTGAAAGGTAGGAATATTCTGTAATGGAATAGATTTCATGGGGGCATTCACAACTGTTTCTACAAAAGGGTATTGTAACGTATATGTTTGGGGTTATCGTTGATTATTGGCCATTTGGTCAGAAATATGCCAATATTATTCAGGGATCTCTAGAGCTGGAGAGTTGTTCCTAGGATGTCCAGAAGAGGTTGGAATGATTTTAATAGCACTACCTTGATCGAGAACACTGGGTGTCCTCTGTTCAATCATTACTTCAGGATATCTAGGTTTTGATGATTTAATTTCAGGATTACTTGTTTCTCCTTCACGGAGGTTGCAAGAATTCCCTTCTTGTGAAGGGCGTGGTTGTGAATTTTCAATATCTTGAAAACTCTGTTTAGTCCCTTCATTCTTACTGTGAATCCCAACGTTAGCTACAGATGGTGGTCCTGTGGCCTAAAGGGAAACAGTAGGGTGTCTGGTAGCAATAGTTCGGGGTCCTACTGATGACTGAGACTCAACTTTTCTTATGATTTCGTCAATGAAGGTTGATCATCCAAGGGTCACCGGTCCCTTGGATTTTTCAGGTTTGGGGGGAGGAATTATATATTTTTCTAGTCTTTTCTTCTTAGTCATTCATACAAAAATACAAACATTCATTTCTATCTTAAATTCCTACGCAGTTCTACTAGAAAGCGGGCGGAGGAGCGAGCATTTTACTCGTTCGGTACGCAGGTTCTTACCTCCCATTTTTAATACCCAATTCTCTCTCAGCAGACAAACATCACTCTTTGTGGAATGACAACACTCTCCTCGGAAACGACGCTAAAATGTTGGGTGCTAAAAGGTGTCTTTTAAAACTCCTAATTGCTTCACATTAATTATCAACCTGGGTAAGTCTTTTTATTCCAAGAGTGTACACAATATGTGCCAACTATAAATCCAGAGAGTAATGCTTTAAACTAAGCTATGAAATTCAATACAAGAGTAAATGGATGCAATCATAAATCTCAAGCTTGTAACTCTAAAGAAAATAACTCATCTAAGCATTATGACTCCTATCTCAACAATATCGCAATTCAATCTTAATCAACCAAATTCAAATGAAAATCAACCGAGAGCACCGTAGTATTAACTAAGCTCTTTCATCTGTACTTAAACTATTGGGTAAAAGGAAAGCATTTAATCAATCACACTCTATTTTGCAATTAACCGAAACTGATTCTTTAACTGATAACTAATTCAATCCACAACATGAATTAAATAAGACCAACTATGACTGTGCATTAATGAAATGAATACCAGGAATCCGATTCAACGAAAATACATCAATGGAAAAGCTATAAAGTAGAATAACTTGCATGAAACAGAAAATTCATAAAATAGGGAACACCAGTAAGTTCCACCAGAGACCGGGCACTAGCCACCAGCGAACACTGCTTAACGATTTCATGATATGCGAACGAACAACAACGCAAGTTGTATATTAATCATCAAATTCACTTATCATTACAACATGATCTTATTTCTCAGAATCACCCTTTTGTAAATTAAAATTACAATCCAAGTAAAAGACAAGAGATCCCTCTTCAGTATTCTCTTTTATAGTCAAAAGGAAAAGATAAATGTGATCCCTCAGGATCAGGAGATCCTGAGGGATTCACAACTAAATGCTGTCTTCAAATAATTCTTCTATCTCGCACTGATCTCCTTGACTTGTTCCTTGGTTCGACCTCACCCAACGCGTCTCATTTTCCTTGATTAGCTTTTGCTATTCCAACTTGGGAACAACAACTGTTCCTTCTGTTGTTTTTCTACATAAAAAGTAATGAGATTTAGTTTGGTCGATCAAATCGTATCAAGAGTTGTTTTATTCATTCCTTATCAAAATCCTATCAATTTGTTATTATATCATGGCACAAGATGGATAAGAAATGAGGAAAAGGATAATAATCAAGAGTAAATATATACTTATTGCACGACTCAACAGGTAGGGTGCCCCTATCTCCCATTTCCCTATAGAGTACTTTGGTCACATCATCTTTCTTCTATGATACTACTTTCTATTCTACTGCCTTACGAAGTTTCCTTTGCAATATCTGGTGCAATTTCTAGTATATATCTATTCTAGTTGTGTACTTATATGTGTTTTATTGAGATTTATGAGAAGCGAGGATTACCCCTCACACAAGTTATACTAAGCTTAGATCTTACCCTTGTAATTGTGGAAACAAAAGGGGCATTGGGTGAGAGATTTGCACACTTCGAATCACAAAACCATATTTGTAGCTAGTAAATTTAGTTAAGGTATAAGGTCAATTTTATCTTTAGTTAACACATTATAAGTGATATTCATTAATCTAGCTCAAATAGGATAACTTAAGGCTTCTTGAAATATTGTTACAAATAAGACCTCGAAGGCCAAGTCTTGGCCCAAATCTTTTTCAAGAGATAGACTTGCAAGATGTTCAAACTACATCAATATTTTGAGACCAGTTGACTTTGATTATTCCAATATGCAACAACTCTAGATTTATAATCAGGAAGATCTCTAACTCTTACCTAATTAGCTAGGGTCCAAAAATAACCTACATAAATTAATGTTTCAAGAACAATCATTCATTAATGAAGATTATAATTTGTTGTCTTCCAATGTTGTGTGAAGACTTAATACACTTTATCTTTCTCGTAAGTTCAAAGGTTCAATCAAGGTGAGAACTATGGTTCAAAGTAAGGGAGGCTCAAGATCAACTCCCATATAAGAGAATATACAACCATTGAATTGAAGAAAATAATGCCGACCTCATTCGGGCCCAACGCATAGACACAAGCATGTGTTAATTATTAAAAAAAAACTAAAAAACATCTGTTCACACACAAGTAATAGGAGTTTATTCAAAATGCAATCTTATAGGGGATTTTGTTTAATAATCAATATAAAAACTCCATGTTTCGCTATAACATTTATGACAAAAAATTTCAGGATTTTTAAGTTTCTAAAACTTGTGAAGTCGAAGGTTGGCCCATCTTTCCATGTCCACAAGATCCATGAGAAAGGTCCCGACCCCCTCTTCATATCATGGTCTTTTAAATAGTCGGGGGGTCAAAGTTATATTGGCATAAACATCTAGATGGCGAAGAAAATAACCCTGACCCTAGTCGGGCCCGAAGCATAGACACAAGCATATGTTAATTATTGTAAATAATAAAAATTTCGTACAAAGTGAAAAGTGTTAGTCAAATTTAGAGGAAGCAGACAAAGAAATATAGTATATTCAATTATTTATGGATTGAGTAATCACAATGAATAGATATGTTCCAAGGGGCCCTTTGATAAATGTCTAGATATGCTAGTTAAGAGTTTCTATGACACAATAAAATCCACTAATTAAATAGTTTGGTGTTATACTACAATAGACTCAACAAGATATTGGAAATAGATTTACACATTATGTAGTATGAGATAATATAATAGGAAGGCATGCTAGACATATGTAAAACTAGAATATTAGTGAGAGTGCCCACATGTAGTGAGACGAGCTAGTGAAGGCTACAACCAGACAAAATTATTTTATTTCAGTGAAATGCACAATTGTCATCACCTGTTTAATAACCACTATGTTGGGAATAAGTTGACAATATCTTATGCAATGGTTAAGGTTATTGTATACAAGTAGTATAAATATTTTCGTGTAATGCGTTATCTAGATGTGGGATGTTTTGAAGTAGTTAAGAGGATTTTTATCAAGTCAAAATGGCTTATTTTGTTAAACAAGAGGTAGGGAAATTATTTAGGGATTTCTACTTAATTTTGGAGTATGTTTTACTGCTATGTCATTGCATACTACCACCTTGAAATGCTATGATATGATCATATGTATGAATTTGTTAAAATCACATGGTCATTAGTAATATCTTGATATTGTTGCACGATAGAGAATTTAATGAATATGCACAATTAATCTGGTTAGAAAGGCTAGAGAAATAACATAGATTAATGTTTGTGCACCACAAGTGTAGTAAATATATTTATAATGGAAGAAATCATAAGCATACATAATATAATTATCAAGATAAATATATATAAAATATGGAGAAGTTGGATAAATATTCTATTCTCACTTCCAATAGAATTTCTAAGCCCATAATAAGATTTCTATCCTCCATTTATCCTTTTCTCAATGCTATAATTCCAGCTTAGCCTGTGATGGATATCAATTCCAAGATATTTGAATGATGGAACTTCCTTTAATTTGTTGTTGTCATATATGAACGTATCATATGTTCTTTCTCAATTTAATTATCATGACTTTAGTTTTGTTAGCATTAACAATCATACCCATCTTAGAGGATTATTCATTGCTTTACAACATGATAATGGCTCCTTTCTAAAAGAAAAATATCATCAACATCAAGGAAAAGAGTTATGACTATACTACTGAGCATGGGGCCAACACAACTTGTATCTTCCAAACACTCTTCTAGCCTATAAATGTATATGCAAAAAAGTGTAGGGGATAAAGGACACCCTTGTTTGGATTTGTTATTACATTTAATATCTTTCTACCAACCTTAAGTGGTCCTTGGCATGTGACTTATGGATGGCTGCAACTATGCAAAAATGATAAAAAAGAATTCCACCACATATCAGATGTTAATGGATGGAAAGCAAGTACTAGACTCCCACCTCCAAGACGCATTATTATGCTACCTGGGGCACTTTATGTTCCTTGAAGCGAACGTGCCAAGTTGATTTGGGAGGAGCACTATAGTTAGGTCACAAGATACTTTGGTTTGGAGAAAACTATGGCAGTACTGCAAAATTAATTTTATTGTCCAAAACTCCAACAAGATGTTGGAAAATATATCAAATCCTGCACTGGATGTGCCATCACCAAGCTAACCCTTAAGAAGCAAGGACCGTACACTCCTCTGCATACTCCTATATATCCTTGGGAATCCATCTATATGGACTATATGTTTAGTCTTCCTTCTACCAAGCATGGTAATGACTATCTATTTGTGGTCATTGATAGATTTTCTAAGATGGCTATACTGGCTACTTGCAAGAAGAGTATCACAACATAAGACACTGCCAAACTCTTCTTCAAACAAGTGTGGTTACATTTTGGGATTCCACTAACCATTATATCACATTGGGATAGTAGGTACTTGAGCACTTTTTGGTCTAGCCTCTAGTCATTTTTGAACACTAAGCTCACCAAGCCGACTGCATTCCATTCTCAAAGTGATGGCCAGATAGAGGTTGCCAAAATGATGATAGTGCACATATTAAGCATGTACAAATCCAAGAATCCAAGGGCATGGGATGAGAGTCTTACCTATGTGAAACAAAATTATAAGTAACAGAGCTCTCCATAGCTCGACTAGAAACAACCCCTTTCAAGTGGGTCTAGGATTTCAACCATTTTGTCCCATTGATGTTGCAATGCCTCTTGCGACTATGCAGGTAGAATTTACGTGTGTTCAGTCTGAAGCCGATAAAGCCACTAGGTTTATTGAATACATCCAACACATCTTTGAGTAGGTTCATGATATCCTAGATAAAGCCAATTCCAAGTACAAATGACATCATGATCAACATCGGGTGCCACATAAGTTTCAAGTGGGTGAAAAAGTTTGGTTGCATTTACAGAAGGAATGCCTTACCAGAGCCCATCGGAAGCTTCAACCACTCCGATATGGGCCTTACAACATCACCAGGATTGTGGGTGATAATTCTTTCGATCTAACTATTCCCCCATTCCTTGGCTTGCACCTAGTATTCAATTTGGATTGCCTTCGGCCATAATTTCCACTATTGTTGGACACATTAGACATTGTTGAGCAGTTGATACCAATAGAGCTCAAGCTAGATTGCATTGAACAAGCCATGATTGGTCAAATCATGGACACATAAATTAAGAACACTCACCAATAGAGGATCCAACTGTAACGGGTTGTCAAAGACAACCAACTCTTGCACGAAGGCAAGTGGCTCACTAGGGATCAAATTCAACATAAGTTTCCCCATCTCATGGAGGCACTCAGTGTAATGGGGATCATAGCTTCCTATTGTGGGAGGATTGATGTAGGTGGATATTGGTGGCCACCCTCCTATTCCACTTAGACCCCCAACACTATTTCCTTTCAGTTTCCTAATTTCTAGCTCAGTTTCTTATTTCGACAATTTTCTATTTTTGGTAGTTTTCCAAGTCCTAAACTTTTGGAGTCGTTTTGAGGCCCTAAATGGAGTTTTTTGAGGTATAGAAAAATGGGTGGGAGGGTTGCAGTCTAAATTTGTGGTCCTAGGATCAATATTTCTAACAAGGTATCATGCATGCCAAACGAAGATTTCATGCATTGACGTTCCAACTAACCCTAGCAGGGCCCACAAGCTTTTGGCGTTTCATCTCCTAGGGTTAGGTTTTTGGATACTTAGGGTTTTCCATTGTTTCTTGTTGATAAAAAGGCCTCTAAGCCTCATTGTAACACAATTCAGAAGGCATGTAGTTGTAACATCTCTTCTTATAGATAAGCTACCATCACCTGAGCTAATTTGTTTCTTTTTTGCATGTAAACAATTTTCAAAAGTTGTTATTTATTAATTGAAGTTCTATTTCATTGCATCTATGTGTTGTTGCTTGAATATGTATTTCATTTCCTTCCTTCATAAATCTGGATCATAAAGGTACCTAATTTTCAATAAAAGTAAAATCTATCTCTTCTTAAATGATTTAAATAGGGATTTACAACTCTTAACTTATAAGGATAACATCAAAATCCTCTATCGTAATTTTACTACAACCCTCTCCACTTCCATTATCAAGTTCTATATTGAAGTGTCATATTAATAGAACTACCATCCCTTGGTATGATAATGATTGTAAAATTGCTAGAAAAGTGATTAGGGATGATCCAAACAAATTTTTAAATCTTGATAAGACAAATATATACAAATATTTTATTAAAAGGAAGAAAAAATATTGTATCAAATGAAAAGAAAATAAATTATTTCATCTATCTAAATATAATCCTATGAAGTTTTGGAGGAATATGCTAATCCGTAAAACTAAATAAAATAATTTGATTCCCTTGAAGAACTAGAAATCCTACCTTAAAAAAATGTATGAATCCCATAAAGCCATGGATGTCATTTTGAATGCTCCTATAGAGGATGATATATTTTCCTTGGAGGACATTGAGTTTGAGCTTAAGCAACTTGCCAATAGTAAGTTAAGGATATTGGAGGCTACCATGCTAGCAAATTTAAAAAGGGAGGGTTATCACCATCCCTCACATACACAAGCTCTTCAACTTGGAAATGAGGCAAGAATTCCCTAAGCCTTAGATGTAGAGCCTCATTGTGGCTATATTTAAAAGTGAGGATAAAAACACACCCTATAATTGTAGGACCATTATGCTTAGCCACATTTTAGCCAATTTGTATAAAATTATTTTGAAAAAGAAAATTAGCCTATGGTTGATAATCCATGGTAGAAGTGTTAAAGGGTGATATGGGTTTATGAGATAACATTCAATTATGGACCACCTTGTTACTCTCAAGATCACTGTGGAAGAATGTTTCAATAATAAAGATTATTTATTCTAATATTTCTTTGAATTTAAGAAAGCTTTTGACATCATTCCTAGGGGGGAAATGTGCAAGATGTTGAAAGAGACAATAGTTCCTCTTGAGTTGAGGGCTATTGAGACAAGGTTGTAAGAAAAATTTATTGCCAAGTTTAGGACCACTTAAGGTTGGTAGGAAGAGATTAAATGTAATAAAAAGTCCAAACAAGGGTGTCATTTATCCCCTACACTAGAAGAGTGTTTGGAAGATACAAGTTGTGTTGGCCCCACGCTCAGTAAAGGAAGTTTCTCCCTCGAAGAAGATACTTTTTAAGTCATTGATATATCTTTTTGTGAGCTGGTTGCATAACATAGAAGGTCAATTTGGTTGTGTTTTGTCGGTTCCACTTCCTTAACTGTACATGGGGATTCAAATCACATCATAGTAACATCTCGTCACATGTTTACCCCAGTAGAACGGTTAACTTGGGTAAATGTGGGAGGGGGGTGTTACATCATCATCTATCATAAATCCCATCTTCAACTCATAGAACTCCTGTGCCATGTCATCATAGTACCTTTCAGATAGGTACTTCTTCTTGAAGAGTCTCTCGAACTCATTCCAGACCAACTCCTCTTATTTTGTGCCTCCGACGTTCTTCACATCTTCCCACCAGATATCTACTTTCCCTTTAAGATTGAAGGTAGATATTTTGGCTTTCATGTTCTCTAAATACTCATGCAGTCTGAAGAACTTATTCATCCCAAGCAACCATGATTCTACATCTTGTGACCCCTTGATCTCTCTATCTAATGTAGGAGGCTTAGCTTTCTTGAAATCTTTTGGAAAATACTGCTTCTCACTTCTCTTATAAGGATGATGGTGGCAATGGAGACGATGTCTCTTAAAACCATAACTATAATAGAATCCATAGGCATTTCCCATCCTATCAGGTGTATCCAATGATTTGTCACCTTTGAATGTGTCCTCTTTATCCAACCTGTGTCCTAATTAAGACCTGTTGCCATATGCCCCATTAGTATTTTCCTCCTATCCATGACTAACCCTTAACTATCTCTGTCTCTGCAAATATGAAAGACTATGAAGGATAGCTACATTAACTTCTGGTTTCTTTTCCTGAGCTTTGGCAAGACTTTCCTATGCCTCAATCAACCTGTTATTATCTGCCTTACAACATCTCATTTAGGTCTTCAAACTTTTAAGTGTATTTGCTATATCAGGGGAATACTCATCTCCTTGTTGCTCATATGATTTGTAAGGAGAGTAACGTGAACTATAGTCCACCATTCTACTAGCCATATTTGGCCTTCTATCTCCTACAAGCATGCCATGTTAGATAAACTAATAGAAGCATACTCAAATCATACCTCGGTGAAGTTCAGGGGAGGCTATCTCATCTGCACAAGTCAATCGAGATCTCACACACACACACACACACATAATGACATCAACATATCAACATCATCAAAATCACCATGCATGATGATGCAAACCATAACACTAACTATATACATGATAACCATATCCACTACAATGCATGCATAATAAACACATACACAATTAACATGCATGCATAATAAACACATAAACAATTAACATGCATGCGTAACAAAATGTACTATCCCATCCAGTCCAACTATTTGAACCTGGAAGCTATGATACCACCCTGTAATTCCCCCTCCCACATTTACCCACTTTAACCGACCTACTAGGGTAAACAAGAGATGAGTGCCACTATGATATGACCTGACCTTGAAGTTCCAATTATGGAAGTGGGGCCAACAAATTGAAACCTTTCTGACATCCCTCGGGGACTACAAACTACTTAGGAGGCAAATAGCCACCTCAGGTGATCAATCCTTGATTTGGAACCCTTTTTCATTGACCTAGCTCTATAACTACACCCTTGAAACCACATCCATGTGGCTGGGAGGCTATAACCTCACTCACAGGCTTCCCTCCATGCAGTTATGACCTAAATCCTCCATTTTTGTGCCTGCGGTTCCAAGATGCGAGTCACTTTTTAGGCTAGCCTCTAGACCACTGCCCAGAATTGTCTGTAACTTGCCAGAAGCATGGCAATGACGATAACAATAATAAGAAATCAAAACTCAAGCAATAACTTGACCTAAACATGCCTAATCCATGACATACATTTCGTCAAACATATGGTACACATGAAGGCTACATGTCATGAATGCATATTTGTTCATAAACTAATAATCTTCATATGAGAATCACCAAGAAGGCCTAATACCCTCTCAAGATAGCTACAATAACATTTGTTAGTCCATCCATTCATCAACCATTCATATCAAAATATGACAAGAGCCACATATAAAGCAGATCATATAACCATGTATATAACCAACATATAGCTAGAATAGAGACCATAACAAATCAACCATATTGTCAACATGATAATCAATACAAGTGTTCATAAATCACAATAGGAAAATAACTCTTATTAACATATGAAAATGTCGACCAAGTTAGGGACTTCCATGTACCACCTGACCCTAGATTAGGTTGAACCAAATCTCTCTTTCAGCCAATCACCCCCACTGCATATTCCAAGCATGAACGTGGGATCATAAGGGCTAAACTAAAACAAAACCAACCAAGGATTCTAGAGGCCAACCACCCTCAACTGCAATGATTTCACCTCACCAGTCCAGAAATGAGTAACAACGACCAAATCGGTCTCTACCCAAGCTATCCAGGGCTCCAAGAACTAATAACTCAACCCCCAACTAAATTAGGGCTCCAGATCATTTGTTCCAACCCATGGCTCTAGGGACTAATAACTCAACGCACAAGGCTCCAGAGTGTTTGTCCCAACTTGTAGGCTCCAGGAACTAGTAACTCAACCTAAGTTGCTACAGGGTTCCAGAGCGTTTGTTCCAACCCACAGTCATAGGGAACCTAAAAACAATCAAAAAACAAGTGGGAAACCCACAACACCATGGCTATCCAGGAAATGGAAAGGTAAGGTTGAAACCACTGTTAAACCAAGCAAATCTCCATGCTAATGACATCACATAACTAGAGAATCACGTACATGCATCATGCATCCATAAGCAGCAAGGAAATCACATATGCAACTTATTACCTGCAAAATAATCCAACTGTAGTTGTTGATCCAACTGTCTCCTTGCGCTTCCTTGCTCTTTGCTTGCTTTCTCCAAATCCAAGTGAATGTTAGAGAGCTCCAAGAATGCTCTAATGTACAAGAGTATGAGAGAGAGAATGATAGGAGAGAAACAAAATTGAACTAGCAAAAGCTGTTAATTGTTTTTGTGATGTCTTTTTGTCATTGATGCCTATGTTTTCTTCATTTTCCCTCTAATTTCCCTCTCATGCATGTTTGCATCTCTTCATCTCCCTTTTTTCCTATTTTCCTTTATTTTCATAATTAAATACCAATTAATGCCTCTTTGCCTTTGCCAATTTCCATAGGCATAAATAAATCGTAAGTGATGCACACTATAGTGTTTTTCCCACAATTCGTCTTGGAATATGTGTCCCGTGACCTTGGTCTTATTTTATTTACGTGGAAAATCAACCAGGGGCTATTACATTATGAAATTAATGGTTGATGCCCGAGAGGATTACTATGTTAAGATTGTTGTCATTATATGTTGAGGTCTATTTTTGTATGTATGCTAAAAGGAAAGGCTTGTGGGAATGGGGTTGCGTAGATGATCTAATGGCTATATCTCATGTAATCTCAAGATCATTGTAATTGTGATTCATTGGTGGTATATTCTCTTATATGGGAGTTGAGCTTGAGCCTCCCTTACTTTGAACCATAGTTCTCACCTTGTTTGAACCTTTGAACTTACGAGAAAGATAAAGTGTACTAAGTATTCACACAACATTGGAAGACAACACATTATAATCTTCATTAATAAATGGTTGTTCTTGAAACATTAATTTATGTAGGTTATTTTTGGACCCTAGCTAATTACGTAAGAATTAGAGATCTTCCTCGTTATAAATGTAGAGTTGTTGCATCTTGGTATAATCAAAGTCAATTGATCTCAAACTATTGATGTAGTTTGAACATCTTGCAAGTCTATCTCTTGAAAAAGATTTGGGCCAAGGCTTGGCCTTTGAGGTCTTATTTGTAACAATATTTCAAGAAGCCTTAAGTTATCCTATTTGAACTACATCAATGAATCTCACTTATAATGTGTTAGCTAAAGATAAAATTAACCTTATATCTTAACTAAATTCACTAGCTACAAATATGGTTTTGTGATTCATAGTGTGCAAATCTCTCACCCAATGCCCCCTCTGCCACAATTACAAAGGTAAAATCTAGACTTAGTATAACTTGTATTAGGGATAAGTCTTGCTTCTCATAAATCTCAATAAAACACATATAAGTACACAACTAAGGTAAATATATATTAATACATAATCCAAATATCTCCTCATCAACCAAGGGTTAGTGCGATAATGGGGTATAATAAGGAGAGAGAAAGTTTATAGTTATTGAATGTGCACACACATTCATGTTTTAATTTAATATATTTTGGAAATAATATATATCTATGAGTTTATAAAAGTTTTCTGGGAGTAATTTGATGTCTTGAGTGGATAAATTAATTATATCATTTTCTTGCCTATTCATGCACGACTTGAATGAGTATATGAGTATAAATAATATTCCAAGTTGCTTTGTCCCAAAATTGAATTTGAAATGTCAACTATATACCTTCATGTGTATATTAAACAATGTTTACATGCAATTTAAGATTAGTGAATGTTAAGAAATTTTATTTACTTTGATTGAATAGGATAGATTATGTTAATAATCCATTTTCAAAGTGATTTTTTTCTTCCATGCATTGCTTATATAAGAACGTTCATATGATATAACTTACTCAAAGTCATAAAGCTTCCATACATGAAGAAGAAGGATTTTTTAGGCAAGAATATGACTCCATGATTATTTGTGAAATTCACTCATGACATTGGTAATTCGCACTTGAATTTGCACATGGTGGATTTACTTTTCCAATTTGGTTTACCATGGATGACATTGGTAATTCGTACTTGGAAATTTGCATGGGGTGGATTTACTTTTCCAATTTGGTTTACCATCCAGAATTGGCGGTTGATTTAAAGGTTTCGTGTATTTACTTTCTCAATTTGGTTTACGATGATTTGTTTAAGGTTGGGTAATTTTGTGAATTGGTGATTAAATGAAAAATTGTTTACATATGTGTGTTAAATATGTTAAACGATGTAGTATAACTTATAGACAAAATATCATATTTCACCAGAATTCATCAAAATCAGACAATATAATTTTAAGATTTTTTTGTTAGTTAAAATACATTTTTGAATACATAAATGTATTCAACACCTTTGAAAACCCCTCGGCACTCAAATTATGCATATTAAACAATTGAAACTCAAGTTTTTAAAAATCTATGTCATTAAAATTAACCACAAAAATTGTGGTGAAAAATGTCATTTTGTCTCAAATTAGACTATGCCATTTTAAACTATATTTGAATAAAAATAATATATATTAATCCAAGTTTACAACAACTTAAAAAAATAATATGACGTAGATAAATTAATTACATAATCTTCTTATATATGAGCAGTGACTTTTATAAATTTCAATGGGAAATAATTTTGCTGCTACCTAAATTAATGCAAAGAGTTGCTTGAATTATAATGAATAGTAATTTTGAATGTCTGAAATTAACTCATTCCTCCGAATTAAATTTGAAACTTCACTTATATAACTTATATAAGTTCATAGGCTTTAGCGGTCAAAAAACTATCTTGAGATGGGTCTCTTGTTTTGTTTAATCGATAGTGATAAATTAGGGTAACAATCTATTCCTATAGTGAAATTTTCAAAAGGTTATTTACATATGTAAAAAAGTTTCAAAGATAAACTCTTTGATTTTATCTACCAGGTGAGTGATAAGATTTTTGAAATTAAGTCCTTGATTTTATCACACAATGGGTGAGTGGTAAGATTTGTGAAATTCATAGAAAGTATGAGAGATATTGGTTTATGTACTTACTTTTCCAATTTGGTTGTAGATTAGCATATTCGAGGTTTTACAAGTTGAGTAACTTCATGAATTTCACAAGAGGTTAATTAGCAATTGCACCAAATGTTGCAATGGAAAAGCAGTAAGTTGGTAGCATATGAAAAACAAGCATAGATGAAGAGTGAAGAGTGAATCCTCGTCATAGAAATAGGTTTTTCGAGGGAACACCCACTCTTTTAGAGTGAATGTCTGTGTATCCTTCTGAAGCATCAGCATGTGAAAAAGGAGCATAGATGAAGAGTGAATCCTCGTGGGAATACCCACTCTTCTAGAGTGAATGTCTGCGTATCCTTTTTTTCGAGGGAACACCCACTCTTTTAGAGTGAATGTCTGTGTATCCTTCTGAAGCATCAGCATGTGAAAAAGGAGCATAGATGAAGAGTGAATCCTCGTGGGAATACCCACTCTTCTAGAGTGAATGTCTGCGTATCCTTCTGAAGCAACAATTGAGACTGGACATTCCCCATTGGTTCAACTTCCAAAAACATATCATTGTAGTATTTGATTCCCCAAAACAATGCATTGTCATTTGTAAAGGCACCATCAAAAACATAATCATCAACTATAGTAAATTATGATCTATCATAAACAACTTTAATTTAACACGGACAACAATGATCATCCATATTCAACCAGTTCTTGACCATAATTCATCTTCTCAATATTAATTTTACTATTTTTAACCATAGTTAACCAAAATCACCCATAGTCAAAGATGGTCTACTAATCTTCTCCATACTCATCCTCAATTAGAAAAAATACATTGTCTTTAAAATACTAATCAGCATTTTCTACATTATAAACACTATTAAATTTTAAAACTACAAAATAACTTTGATATTTTAACGAATTTATTAATATAATTATGCTAATTATATTTTAAATTTTACTAATATCGTATATCAATACCATCTTACATACCATTATATATTTGACCATGGTTATGTATTTCAAAGGAGGATTCTCACGAGTGACTAGAGTATTATTCGATTATGTTTTCTCTGCCAACGAGGACTCTGATGAGTACAGATCTGTGCTGAGTTTTTCCGAAGATATTCACTATGAAATAATTGTACGCTCTGTACCATTTTCACCATTTTTAAATTATTTTATACAATTGTTAGTGATAAATCTAATACAATGGCCATGGAAAATAAATAGATCTAATACAAATGCCATGACAAATAAATAATAAATAAGAACTCTATCGAACATTTTCACAAGTTTCACAATAAATAATTTCCATTAAATGTATTAAATTTTTGTTACTCTAATGGAATTTTCACAAAAACCTGAAACAATTAAGAAATAAGGAATCAAACAATTTCGTTGCTAAGTATTATGTCTAATAGTTTGTATGTATATAAAAAATTTAAATTAGTTAACACACTAGTCTTACAAGAAGATTCAAATTTCTGTGTAAAGGTACTCAACCTTTTTTTAAGTCCAGAATTATGTGCAATGATATTCACACAACTACAGTCTAATATAATCTATATGACTTCAAAGGATTTTCCCATTGGTAAAATAGAGATACTGAATTATTCAAATATATATGTGGAATAATATTCAACATTCTGGAAAGTATCAGATATAAGCTTCACATATGAATCAAAAGGATTTTCCCATTGGCAGATTGCAAAGGCGCAATTTATTGACTTATTTTAACACTGAATATCTTACCCATAATATGATTAGGCAATAAACCACATAGAGTTTGTTTTTTTTTTTATAAGAGAAAAAACTGATAAACTTTCATTAAGAAAACAAAAGTTGTTACATTTTCAGCAATACGATGATCCTTGTTCTTGAGTGAAACAATAGTCTGTAATAATCCACATAGAGTTATCATTTGATTTCATGTGTGGTTACATAGGCATGGGCTCATGGACAATTATCATGACCAAATTCTTCATTTCATTGTTGGAAACGATGTGCCCATCTCGGTGGAGCTTGACGTCTCATTGATGCTGCCTTTGATGGATATATTATGGATCAGGGAAACATATTGTCTGATAGTTTAGCCACTCAAATCATGAATTATAGGAGCACACATATTTTTTCACAGAACAAAATTCCCCCATTTTACATGAGTGCCTATATAATGGATGCCATATGTTTCACCTCTAATTTTACTTCTATGGGATGCAAATGGACTATAGAAGATCCTACACATATCCATATTTATCATGACATACTCTGGGAATCAAAATTTCACCTTCATTTCAATAGAATTTGCCATGAAGTAATCCTGCACATCCACCAAAGTTTCTTTGATAAGAAATCCCCTAGGATTTCTCCTAAAGCCAACAATGATTTGCTAACAATTTAAAGATGGTTTGGAGAAGAATCCTTCACATATATCTGGAACTCCGACAACCTTGCAAAACCTCATGTGTTGCCCCTTTATGTTCCCAATAAACTCTTAGCCCGAGAGATAGCCTACCAAACTATAGGGAATGACCTTTCAAAGATTTTGAAATATGCTAAAAAGACAATGTGGCCTACCTTTCCTATTCAATGTGGTGTCTATGCTCTTGACAATTTCAGGCATGCTAGTCTTGCATCGAAGAAATTCAATGTTTAAATGTCCCAACTATTCCCGATAGACAATATGATCCTAATGATACTGCTAAGAATGTAACTTAGGCAAGTCACGAATGAGCCTTACAAGTTTGATGGTTTATTTGAATCAACTTCTATCTATGCAAAGGTTGAGAAACAAACAACACAGTTAAGTCCTAAGGAATTGATTTAGTTTAATCAATACAGGAATAAAAGGATAGCTCACTTGCCTATGGATTTATTGAAGCTCCATAAAAAAAATACAGAACATGATAAATTATTGGCTAGTACAACACATGTCCCTAATGTATCTCAGATAAAAGAGACATGTACTTCCTCTTCTTATCAGGTAGAAGAAACTCTAATAGACAAAAATCTGGATGCAATATGGGAGCAGTTCACAAAAGAAACAAATCCTAAAAGTCTGAAAACTCCATTGCAGATGAAGATTACATAGACCCCAGAAGTTACATGGAAGATCTCGCTTACTATTGGGGCTTCCAATAAATATTTGGACACTGATGATTTAGAAGTCATCCCAGTATTCTTGACCTTTGAGGTTGTTTTGAAAATTGAAGAAATTCCTCCTCTTGATGTGTTTTATAGTCCAAAACATAGAGCCATGGTTAGTAGACAGAGAAAAAGAATGAAAATTGAACAAACCCAAACCTTAGTCCCTGGTAATGCTTATTTTGAGGTAATTTGAAAATATGCTCAAGCTACTCGTGCTGAGGATCTTAGGAGGCTATCTCAATTTGCAGGAGCATATGCCATTGTTACTATTGATAAAGCCTTTGAAGTACAACAACTCATAAGGGAGAAAGATGAAAGGATCATGCAGCTAGAATAGGGTTTAGATAATGACAAACAAATAATCGATCAACAATGGAAAACACAATTTACAGATCTTCAAAAGAATTTTAATGACTTAAAGATTCAACATGAATATGATTTGAAAAGACGAGATACTCAAATCTGGGAACTTCAACAAAAGATTGAGTAGTTAAAAGTGAATCCTGGGATAGCTGAGTTTAAGAAGGAAGTAGAAAAACTAAATACTCTCCTTTCTCAACAACAAGTTATTTTCTATTAGAAATTGGCCACTATCCATGAATTATGTCAATCAAGTGATTCATTAGTGAATTAGATGTATGATATGAGGACATACTGTAAGGAGGTTGAGGATAAAATTTCAGATTATATAGAATGACAAGATAGTACTGAAGGGAGATTAGCTGATCTCCCTAAAGTTGAAGAATCACAAAAAGAGATTGTCTTCCAAGAGTGGGAAATAAAACTCAAGCATGCAGAAATGGAAATTTTCAGTGCCAGGGATATTTCAAACAATCTCACTGAATCTGTCAGTGACTGTTTATTGCTAGCCAACCTGATTCCAGACTGTCCCAAGGAAACTTTTCCCGATAGTAAATTGATAACTAAAATATGGCGGGAGTTATCAAAGAAGAAGGCTGAGATCATAAAGAATCTTTCAAAGGTTGACTTAGAATGGCATTGGAATTTCTTAGTAAAACCTCATAGTAAGTGACTAATGCTGAGGTTTCTCTCCAACAAGACCACTCATCTGCTTCCAACACTTAATGATGTGATATTCACTGCATGGATGCACATACAACCTCATTATCCACCCATTTTTAGCTAATGTCAGATATGTGTGAATTTCCGCAGCGTATGGGAGAGAAACCTCCATCTCAACCATAGTCAAGTTGTTACAACTGAAATCTATTATTGTTTTTTTACTTTATTTTAAGTGTGGTTTGTTAAAACTACTCCAGTCTTTTATGGTACTTTACTATATTTGTATTTTCACCAAAAACTATAGATCCCCTTCATTGATATGAAGAAGAGGTTTTGAATTTTGCAAGAATTTTTTTGGTTTGCATTATTGTAACTTTAAGTGATTGTGATCTTAATAGAAAGATGAACCATTATTGTATCTCTCATGGGTAGAGTCAAGATATATCAGGTACTACTATCTGTGTGTTATTACTATGCTTAAGAGTTGAATGGGTATTCATCAATTAATTTAATTAACTATTTAATTAAAGTAGTTATTTTTATTTGTTTTAACCTCATAAATGATTTGATGATCTATATTGTAATCTTAAATGTGAGATCTTTCTAAAGTCACATATATAGAGAAAGCTTTCTCGGGATAGATATTTGAAGTCTATTTATTCTTTATTTCTTATTTTTATTTACATCATTATCCTCAAACTTATATATCTCATCCATGTGTATAACTTTTATTAAGGGAATCTGGTCCAACAATCCCAGTCGGGGCCACCATTCCAAATGAAAAAGGAGTTGCCTTGAGTTCCCGATCGGGTGGTTTTCCCCTATGTTGAGTCTGATAATTTCGAGCCTTCAACAATATCTTATCATACAATGGCGGGATGGTGAAGAAGGGGATGAAGGATGAGTACATGCAAAAAACATTCCTGTAGCTAAGCATGCAAGCTGATCTATAAAGGCAAAGCAAAGGGACACCAACTCGCGACTGCAACTCAAGACTTGAGATCATTGAGGACTCCTATCACTAAGCCACGAGGAGGTGAAAAACAAGAGAATTATCAAGTAGATGTCATTCATAGCAGCAACAGTGGCTCAACATTTCCACATCGTTCAAGAAGTTCATATCAACAGTGCCATGTCATGTCTTGTCATGATTTTTCATATGCCACATCATCATTGTGGACCATGTATACTGTATTCATTGTAAAGTGGAAGTCTAAATGACACATATGTAATATGGAGAGTCATGTAAGCTTAAAAGTCATAGGAATTCAAACAATCATGAGGGTAGTCAAAGAGTCACATGGAGGGGAAGCATCACCCCTTGGTTATATATACTCTCTCATTGTATGAGCAAAGGAATTTTCACCTTGGCTCCTCCCCATAAGGCATTAGAGAGATCAACTAGTTCTTTGAGGAGTAAGGAGTGGCTCTAATGTCCCACTATTATAGCTAATGATGTACATTGTAAACATGCGTCTTAGAACTTTTACTTAATAACAGAAGCCTTCAAGGCCACCACGTTCTTTATGCATGGGCTATGAATGTTTGTAAGACTATTATGCAGATGTTTGTATTTTATGTTTGCTTTCACATGTGCTAAGATAGTTGAACTATTTCGATTATTTTAGTGCTTATCTTATTGAGAATGTGTTGTAATGGTTGTTATTGTTGTCCCATCCTTGTGGACTACTCTGTAGGATATTAGACAAATATTTCTTCTTTTGTTGGTTGTAATGACCATCACATCCTCTATGGAATATTCCGCTGGATGTTAGACAGATCCTTCTAGTTCATGTGTGTCTCTTCTTGGGTGGTACTACTACCTCTCACTTAGGAGCTTACTTTTTCTCCCCTTTCCACAATAGAATAACCTTGACACATTTACAATTGAACACTCACCAGACACACTTCTTCACTTTTCGAAGACACCATTGCATCCCTCTCTCGTGTTGACAGTTAAACCCAAGGCATCTATTTGAGATATATGGCAACCGAGTCGATATTATGGATGGGGATCCTACACCAAACAATGTGAGGTCTAATTGGGACTTCACATCAGAGAGACCACTTGGTTGATGGATTTCCAACACCGTCAACTACCTATCATCTTGCTGCCATGCCTATAAGATCTGATCCTATAAATCTATCCCATAAGAACTCATAGTTGCTATGTGATTCACCTGCACTCTTCTACTAAGAGAATATGCAACCCTGTTTTCCTTTCCCTTAATGTACCTGATCTTGAAATCAAACTCATTGATTCATATTCGGTTGGTAAAACAAGTATCTCAATCCACTGTGATCACTCATCAGTACAAACCTCCTTCCAAGAAGATAGTGCCTCCACATCTTCAAAGCATGGAATATTGGTGCCAACTCAAGATCATGTGTAACATAATTCTTCTTGTGCTCATTCAATTTTATTGATTCATAACATACCGCCTATTCCTCCTGCATCAGGACTCCACCGAGTCCTCCCTTGAAGACATCTATACACACCACGAATTCTTTATCTGGATCTGCAATTTTAAGAACTAGACCATTTGTCAACAACTGTTTCAACTGATCACAGCTAGATACACATTCCTCTGTCCATTCAAATTTCTTACCTTTCCTTTGCAATGACGTGATGGGATAAGCAATCTATGAGAAGTTCATGATGAGCCTCCTATAGTAACCTGCTAACCCCATGAATGACCTTACCTCATCCACATTCCTAGGAGCTGCCCACTCCATGATAACCTTTATCTTTTGTAGATCCATTTCTATGGCTTCCTTGGAGACAACATGCCCTAAGTAATGTACCTTTGTATGAAATAAACTGCATTTTCTAAGCTTTACATACAACTGATGCTCTCTTAGGAACCTCATTACTGTTGCTAAATGTTTGGCACACTCTTCCTTATTCTTAGAATACATCAATATATCATCAATGAATATAATAACAAACTTGTCCAGATAAGGACATAAAATACTATTCATCAAGCACATAAGTTGGAGCATTAGTCAAACCAAATGTAACTACAACAAACTCATAATGCCCATACTTGGTCCAGAAAGCAATCTTGTATATATCCTCTTCTTAAATGCGTACATGATGGTATCCTGATCTCAAATCAATCTTTGAGAACATTTTTTCTCCCTTCAACTGATCAAACAAGTCGTCAATCCTCAACAACAAATACCTATTCTTAAAGGTTACCTTATTCAACTGCTTGTAATCAATGCATAGCCTAAGAGTACCATCCTTCTTTTTCACAAACAATAATGGTGCACCCCAAGGCGATGCACTTGGCCTAATGTATCCCTTGTCAAGTATTTCCTTCAACTGCAGCTTCAACTCTACTAACTTTGGTGTGCTCATCCTATATGGTGCCTTTGATGCTGGTGTTGCCCCTGGCACCAACTCAATAGAAAATTCCACTTTTCTATGAGGTGCTAACTCTTAAATATATGAGGGAAATACATCCTGAACTGCTGTAAAACTAGTTACCTACTCAATAAGTCTGCATCCTCAACATCCTTACCTTTATCACTAGAAATATGCACTGCAAATAACACACACCCTTTTTTACGACTATGCTTTGCCTGCATAGCCATAACCATTATGAATAATGTTTCCTTCTTCTTATTATGCAAGACCCTATGTTCTTCATTGTCATCGAATCACTTAATAGCCTTGTCATAAAAAGCCACCTTGGTCCTATGAATATACAAACAGTCCATACCCAAAAGCATATTATACGATCCCAATGGAAGCACATTCAAATGAGTTGATGTAGGCGTACCATTCAACTCAAATGCACAAGATTTTGTCCAATGATGAACTCTTTTCTTTGTACTTGTAGCCAACTACACTAAACAAGATTCTGCATGCACTTCTTTATTCAAACCACACTTATCTACCAGGTAAAAATTAACATAACTATAATTAGATCAAAGGTCAATCAAAATAGAAACAACTTTATCACAAACCTTACCGTCCATCTCGATAATAGATTCCTGGTGATCCGCTTGCCTGTTATCCAATGCTGCATAGACACAAGGAATGCTCTATCCAACATCCCCAACAATTTGCGCTTCCTGTGAACTGTAAATAAGAGGTCTACCACCTTGATTCTGTAGACAATCTCTTTTAAGGTGCTCTTTACCACATGTCCAACACTACAACTATCTCCTACCATCACCTCTATTCCATTATTCTCCAGGATGAGGTCCATTAAAATTCTTGTAAGGCATAACATTCTCTTTCTCACCTGCATCCTAGAGTCTTTTCCTTTTCGGTTGCCATTTACATTTAGTCTTGTCTTTCCATTTCGAACCTTGATGCGACTTTGTATTGTGCTCTGATTGCTCATAACAATGCTTCAAGTTACCAATGACTTCTTCAAGTGACCAAGGCTCATCATACTCAATCTGATCTCTAAATGCTAATGGTAATCTACTGACAAATCTCTGATATTTGGCATTCTCATCCTTAAGATATGGTACATACCTCAACAACTCCAAGAACTTGGTCATACACTCCTCATCATTCATTCCATGAATCCTCATCATAGAAATAGATTCTTTGAGGGAACACTCACTCTTTTAGAGTGAATGTTTGTGTATCCTTCTGAAGCATCAACATGTGAAAAAGGAGCATAGATGAAGAGCGAATCCTTGTCATAGAAATAGATTCTTCGAGGGAACACCCACTCTTTTAGAGTGAATGTTTGCGTATCCTTCTGAAGCGACAATTGAGACTGGACATTCCCCATTGGTCCAGCTTCCAAAAACATATCATTGTAGTATTTGATTCCCCAAAACAATGCATTGTCATTTGTAAAGGCACCATCAAAGACATAATCATCAACTATAGTAAATTATGATCTATCATAAACAACTTTGTACCTGTAGCCAACTACACTAATCAAGATTCTACTTGCACTTCTTTATTCAAACCACACTTATCTACCAGGTAAAAATTAACATAACTATAATTAGATCCAAGGTCAATCAAAATAGAAACAACTTGATCACAAACATTACCGTCCATCTTGATAATAGATTCCTGGTGATCCGCTTGCCTATTATCTAACACTGCATAGACACGAGGAATGCTCTACCCAACATCCCCAAAAATTTGTGCTTCCTGTGAATTGTAAATAAGAGGTCTACCACCTTGATTCTGTAGACAATCTCTTTTAAGGTGCTCTTTACCACATGTCCAACACTACAATTGTCTCCTACCATCACCTCTATTCCATTGTTCTCCAGGATGAGGTCCATTAAAATTCTTGTAAGGCACAACATTCTCTTTCTCACCTGCATCCTAGAGTCTTGTCCTTTTCGGTCACCATTTACATTTAGTCTTGTCTTTCCCTTTCGAACCTTGATGAGACTTTGTCTTGTGCTTTGATTTCTCATAACAATGCTTCAAGTTACCAATGACTTATTCAAGTGACCATGGCTCATCATACTCAATCCGATCTCTAAATGCTAATGGTAATCCACTAACAAATCTCTGATCTTTGGCCTTCTCATCTTTAAGATATGGTACATACCTCAACAACTCTAAGAACTTGGTCATACACTCCTCATCTTTCATTCTATGAACCCCATCATAGAAATAGATTCTTCGAGGGAACACCCACTCTTTTAGAGTGAATGTTTGTGTATCCTTCTGAAGCATCAACATGTGAAAAAGGAGCATAGATGAAGAGTGAATCCTCGTCATAGAAATAGATTCTTCGAGGGAACACCCACTCTTTTAGAGTGAATGTTTGCGTATCCTTCTGAAGCAACAATTGAGACTGGACATTCCCCATTGGTTCAACTTCCAAAAACATATCATTGTAGTATTTGATTCCCAAAAACAATGCATTGTCATTTGTAAAGGCACCATCAAAGACATAATCATCAACTATAGTAAATTATGATCTATCATAAACAACTTTGTACCTGTAGCCATCTACACTAATCAAGATTCTGCATGCACTTCTTTATTCAAACCACACTTATCTACCAGGTAAAAATTAACATAACCATAATTAGATCCAAGGTCAATCAAAATAGAAACAAATTGATCACAAACCTTACCGTTCATCTCGATAATAGATTCCTGGTGATCTGATTGCCTGTTATCCAATGCTGCATAGACACGAGGAATGCTCTACCCAACATCCCCAACAATTTGCGCTTCCTGTGAACTGTAAATAAGAGGTCTACCACCTTGATTCTATAGACAATCTATTTTAAGGTGCTCTTTACCACATGTCCAACACTACAACTGTCTCCTACCATCACCTCTATTCCATTGTTCTCCAGGATGAGGTCCATTAAAATTCTCGTAAGACACAACATTCTCTTTCTCATCTGCATCCTAGAGTCTTGTCCTTTTTGGTCGCCATTTGCATTTAGTCATGTCTTTCCCTTTCAGACCTTGATGAGACTTTGTCTTGTGCTATGATTGCTCATAATAATGCTTCAAGTTACCAATGACTTCTTCAAGTGACCAAGGCTCATCATACTCAATCCGATCTCTAAATGCTAATGGTAATCCACTGACAAATCTTTGATTTTTGGGCTTCTCATCCTTAAGATACGGTACATACCTCAACAAATCCAAGAACTTGGTCATACACTCCTCATATTTCACTGATCCCAGCTTTAGCTCATAGAAATCCTTGGCCCTACTGTCGTAGTACTTCTCTGATAAATATTTCTTCCTAAAAAGTCTCTTGAATTCATGCCAACTCAACTCTTTTGTCTCGATGTCTCTAACCTGCTTCACATATTCCCACTAGATGTATGCTTTCCCTTTGAGGTTGAAGATAGATATTTTGACCTTCATTTTCTCTGTGTAGTCATGCAACTCAAAGAAATTATTCATCCGGAGTAACCCTGCCTCTGCATATTTTGGCTTCTTCAAATCCCCATCAAAGGTAGGTGGCTTTTCTTTCCTGACCCATATAGCAAATATCCCCTGTCATTCCTCTTATAAGGATGATAACAATGATGACCATGGTACCTGTTGGAACTAGAACTAGAATGGAACTTGTGTCCATCACCTCTTCTATTCGGTGTGTCCAAGAACCTACCATCCCTGATTGTTTCATCCCTATCTGACCTGTGCCCACCATGATATCTACTGCCATATGCCCCATTATTCCTATCGTCCTGCCCATGACTGATCTTAAGCGGCCCTTGCCTTTGCAACTCTGACAAAATTTGAAGGATAACTAAATTAACCTCTACTTGTTTCTCCTGTTCCTGAATGTTTCTGTCATTATTTTCTTTGGAACTTCTTATTTTTTCCATCAAACTTCTCAATGTGTCTGTTATGTTAGGAGAGTTCCCATCACCATGCTGCTCATATGATCCATAGGGAGAATCCCAGAAACTGTAGTCTGCCATCTTGTTAGTCATCATTGATCTTCTTCCTGTAGGTATACTATGTCAGCTAAACCAAAATATAAACATAACCATCATACCTTAGTATAGTTTAGGGGAGGATATCTTGTCTACAAGGTCAACCAGATTAGCGCAGTACATGTATAAACATAATCATAGAAGTATATAGACATTATATCAATATCATCCAATTACCATGCATGACCATGCCAACTACATACCATGACCTAATGCACAAAAACTATAACCATGACAATGTATGCATACATCCACATAGACAATAAACATACATAAGGAATTCATATTCAACTAATCATGCATTCAAACAACACATCCCAATAGCTACACATTCAACTTCTACATGACACCACAATTGTAGCAATGAATATCACAATGTATACATAACAAACAAATATACCACAAGAATAATGAATGCATATGCAACCTACATGTATGCACGACAAACACATTCTGCCCATCTAGTCCAAGGGTTGAACCATGCTATGATACCACTTTGTAACACCCTCTTCCCACATTTACCCAAGTTAACTTGTTCACTGGGGTAAACATGTGACAAAGAGTTACTAACATATGATTCAACTCCCCATGTATAGTTAAGGAAGTGGAATCAACAAACCAAAACCAAACTAACCTTCCTCATGAGCTATAGGAACCCCATACACTAACCAACCACTCCAGATGCCTAACCCCTAAGTTAAATTACCTTTTGATTGAACTGGACCCCCAATCACTCCCATGAGAATCCTACATGCAACTGATACCCTCCAATCACTCCCATAACAAGGAATCCATGCGAATGTGGCCTTTTTTAGGCTGTTCTGTGCCAGCAATCCCAAATTCTAGGCCACTTTTTCGGGGCTAGGACTCAAGCCTTTTCCAAGAACTTCATGAATATTTCAAAATTGATAAATATAAATGATATGAGACTACTAATGCAAGCACTTGAAAACATACTTGACTTGACCCCTACCAACCATGACAAGCTTTCCGTCAAACACATCATGAACATGTGATCTATAGGTCATAACAACATATATGAACATAGGGACTTCATACTTATCTGAGATTCGTCAAAAATGTTGGGTGTGCGTTATATTCTTTCTACGACTAGCCCCAGTGTTTAAGGGGGGGGGGGGGCTAGATGCCCCTTCGTTGCGTTGGGTGTAGCGCCCCGGGGAATTTTTTTTGGACCTGATATTATGTAGGCAGACCTACCTATGGTTTTGTGCATGGTTTTCGCACATGGTTTTGGGCATGATGGTTTTCTGCCCATTGTGTTTTGTAGATCCAGTCAAGGAAATTGTGATTATGTTCTAATCCAGGGTTAATGGATTGGGGTTTATGGATGCTTCAAAATGTGTGTATATATATATATATATATATATTATATATAATATATTAATATATATATATATATATATTATAGAGAGAGAGAGAAGAGAGAGAGATGAGAGAGATGAGAGAAGAAGATATATATATATGTATGTATGTATATGTATATATATGTGTGTGTGTGTGTGTATATATATATTGTAACATTGAAAGGAATATAATGAAAAATCAAAATAGTAGTCTCGGTTTTGGGATCTAGGGGAAAATCTTTGTGTATATATATTTTATGTTTTATGATCTCACCATTGTTTATTTTCTATTTTTAGAATTTGTATGTAGGTAATTTTTGTATGGGGTTAAAACCTACATTTAGTATCAGAGCTATTTTGGCTTCAAGGGGACGCCTTTGCTGCGAGGGGTTTTAATCGACCCTGTGGTAGACTCTGTTCAGTGGGAGATCTGCATGATCGATCCTTGTGGTGAAACTACTAGTAGATAAAGATCAGTGGATCACGGTATATGCGTGTACTAAACCAACAGAAATGCCAGCTTAAGATTGGGCGAATTTGGGTCGGAGGGAAAAGAGCACAATATAGTTGTGTATCTCAGATTCAATATTGTTGAATGTATTAGGGGAAGCTTCGGTGAAGGATTTTTGGGACAAGTAGAGAATTTGTACCAATCTAAGACTCTGGTGAATAAACCGTTCCTACAGAAAAAGCTGTATAACCTGAGGATGAAGGATGAAGACTCAGTGACAGAGTATATAAACGCCTTTAATATTGTGGTAGCCAGTTGTTATATGTTGATATAAAAATTCTAAATTAATATAATTGTATTAGTTTGTTGCGTTCTCTACCAAATTCGTGGGATAGTCCAGTTTTTGCAATAGGTAACAATACCACTGCCTTGCAGTTTGATGAAATAGTCTCATCCTTGCTTTCGGAGGAGATGAGATGGAAAAATATAGAGGGCCAGAATGGTGATGCCTTGTCTGTACGAGGACAGTACCAGAACAGAAACAAAAATAAATCCTCGAATGGGAGATCTAAATCTAGAGGGAGATCTATATCTATAGGAAAACCTGTAAAGGTGTGCTAGAAATGTAGAAAGTAAGGGCACTTCAAAAAGGACTGTAGATCTAAAGCTCTTGAGAAAGGAAAGTGATCTGATGATGCTCCTCTAGCAGAGGCAAAAACCACGTCAGATGAAGGTGGGGATGTGTACTTGGCTTCTTCTTCAAGTACACATGTATATCATGAGTCATGGTTGATTGACTCACGCGCATCCTTTCACTTCGCTCCCCATAGGGAGTGGTTCTGTGAGTATGATAAATATGATGGTGGTGATGTCTTCTTAGGGGTTGAAAGTAAGCCTGTAATCACCGGTCACAGAAAATTTAAGTTGAAGTTGTAAGGTGGAAGGATTAGAACACTTCTGGGTGCTCTGCATATTCGTGCATTGGCCATAAATTTGATTTTTGTAAGCAAGTTGGATGATGCAGGTGTAAAAATAGTGTTCGAGAAAGATACTTGCAAGATGGTTTGGGGAGCACTAGTATTGATGCGGGGAGTTCGGACTGGAAATTTGTACAAGCTTCAGGGTAGCATTGTTATTGATGGGTGCAATAGTTCTGTGGTTCCTGAAAGTGGAGCAGAAAATCTAGTGGTCTCTGGAGAAAAGACCATGGTATGGCATCAAAGGCTTGGATATATTGGAGAGAAGGGCCTTCAAATACTTTAAGGTAATGGTATGGTAGAAGGTATGTCTAATTTTTCTCTAGATTTTGATTTCTGTGAAAATTGTGTATATGGGAACCAAAATCGGGTGAGTTTCCCCTCTAATGCTAAGAGGGTGAAACAAATATTAGAGCTTGTTCACAATGATGTGTTTGGACCTGTGTTGGTTCCATCATTGAGTAAGTCTGTGTACAATGTATCATTTATAGATCACTTCTCAAGGAATACATGGATATATTTCCTCAAGAAGAAATCTGAAGTCTTTGACAGGTTTAAAGAATTTAAGGCTCTAGTGAAAAACTAGACAGAGAAGAAGAGAAAGGTGCCAAGGACATATAACGATGGAGAGTTTTGCAAGAAGGAATTTGAAGAGTTATGTAAGAAGTGTGGTATAGAATGACATAATACTACTCCATAGACACCTCAACAAAATGGAGTTGTAGAAAGAATGAATAGGACATTGATGGAAAAGGCAAGAAGCATGCTCAGTGGTGTCGGGTTAAGACAAGAATTCTGGGTAGAGGCGATGGAGACTACATGTTACCTAGTTAATATATCACCTTCATGGGCGTTGGAAGATAAGACTCCACAAGAGGTATGGACTGGTAAGAAAACCTCTTTTTCACATCTGAGGGTATTTGGATGTGATGCATATGTACATGTTCCAAAGGAGAAAAGAACCAAGTTGGATAGTAAATATGAAAGGTGCATCATTATTGGGTATAAGGATGGTTTAAAAGGTTATAAGATTTGGAACCAAGAAACAAGGAAGGTTGTGTACAACTGTGATGTTGTTTTTAGAGAGGTTAAAGATGTTATTAAACATGAAGTCCTACCAAAGGAACCTGAGAAGATAGAGTTTGAACTAAAGGAGGAGGAATCAGATTCTACAACAAAAGAGGAATAAGAAGATGAAGAGCTACAAACTCCAACTTGTGAGAATATTAGTTCGAGAAAGAAGGTCGCCAGAAAGGTATTGTCCAACTTCTTTCAGTGTAAATTTTTCTTTATCTATTACTGATGATGATCCCAGAACTGTTAGGAAATAGTAGATTCATAGGATGGAAAACTATGGAAAGAGGCCATGGTTAAGGAAATATCATCTTTTGCACAAAAATGAGGCTTGGGATATGGTGGAGTTGACGGCTGGAAGGAAACCCATTGGAAGAAAATGGGTGGTTAAGAATAAGATGAATGCAGAAGGCAAGGTGGAGAAATACAAGGCTCGATAGGTAGCAAAAGGTTATTCCCAGGTGCCAGGAATTGATTTTGGTGATATTTTTTCTCTTGTTACCAAGGTAGCTTATATTAGATTACTTTTATTTCTTGATTTTGAGGTAGAACATATGGATGTGAAGAAAACATTTCTTCATGGGGATCTGTAAGAAGAGATCTACATGGAACAACCTAAAGGATTTGTAGTGAAGGGTAAGAAATAATTGGTATGCAGGTTAAAAAAGTCTTAGTATGGGTTAAAACAATCACCAAGGATGTGGTATCATAAATTTGATACATATATACGAGGACTTGGCTTCATTAGAAGCAAAGCAGATCATTGTGTGTATTTTAAATTAATTGGTGACCATTTTATTTGTTTGGTGTTGTATGTGGATGATATGTTGCTGATTGGAAATAACAAAGAAATTATCTAGGAATTGAAGACCCAATTGTCCTTCAAATTCAACATGAAATATCTTGGTGTTGCAAACTATATTGTGGGCTTGGAAATTAAACGAGATCGGGCAAAGAGGAGGCTCTGGTTAAACCAGAGGAAGTATGTCGAGACAATACTACAGAAATTTAATATGCATGATAGTGAACCAATGAAGGTTCTTATTCCTGTAGGTGTAAAGTTATTTGCTGAACAATGTCCCAAGACATAAGAAGAGGAAAAGGACATGTCCCGTGTTCCATATGCAAGTGAATTCGATAGCCTGATGTATGAAATGGTCTATACTAGACTAGACATTACACATGAATTTGGAGGTTTTAACCCCATACATAAATTACCTGCATACGAATTCTAAAAATAGAAATTAACCAATGGCGAGAGCACAAAACATAAAACAAATATACACAAATATTTTCCCTTGGATCCCAAAACCGGGACTACCAGATTGATTTTTCATTATATTCCTTTCAATGTTACAATAAATATATATACATGCCAAAGCATCCATAAACCCCAATCCATTAACCCTGGATTAGAACACAACCGTAGTTCCTGTAGAACAGGTAAATCCCCTCTGCGGACAGAGGCGATCCCACTAGCCCAGAACGGGTCTAGCAACAATCAATCAATGCTACTCTGCAAGTTCCTAGTTGCAATTTGCAAGTGGGTAATGAACACCTACTTGGATTCCAGCGCTATGTTTGATGAAGAGATGCCGCTCTTGCTCCTTCACTCCGGCCGGTCACAATCCTCCACTATCCTCGTGGGCGGACACCTGCACAAGCAAAGAGAAGACAAACACAAGCATAAAATCTAGTAAAAGCAACTATACATCAGTCAGAAAGGATGTAATTCACATTAATCATCCTAAGACAAATGAGAATGGAACCATAACAGTAGTCATCTATTAATGAATAATAGGCAGAGAAAGATACAACCAAGGTTCTGACGTTGAACCTATTCTCTGGCTGGGCGGGCAGCTATGTGTGCCTTGCAATAGACCTTCTCTCTCTCAAGATTCCGGCAGCATAACCTCCCTATGCTTCAAGACTCTTACTATCACTCCAGACAAGCATAATCACAACTAGCATTACTCCAGAACTCCCTTACTAGAACTAGCTTGTCTAATGCATGAGAACAGACTTTTATAAATGGAGAAGGGAGGAAGATTCAATGCATCAGGACGCCCATTGTGGATCGACATTATCTCCGAAAAGCTACTGAGGATAGATGTCAAGGATAGATGATGACTCTCGACCTCTATCAGATGGATTTTTCCCTCAAAAGACTTCATGATCTAAAAGGAAAAAACATATGGGTGCTCGTTCGCCAAAAATCATTACCAGACTTAGTTGGCGCGAGTGTTGTTCTAGGACAGAGCGCCAATGGGCGCGCCCCTTTTTGAGGATCTCAGTGATTGGCGCGGATAAGACACTGTGTACCTGCGCCAATGGAAAAAGGGCACTTTTCAGGGATAATTTGCAGAAGGTGTCTTCAGGGAACATGAAGTACATACTCAGGGGAACATAATGCAAGTGTTTTTAGGCTATGTCACTGCTCACAGGTCCCGGAATGTATCCTCCAATGTACGAAAACAGGGGTAACAGGGACGGTGACCAATGGTGACAAATTACTGTGTAACAGTTCCCTTGACTAGATATACAAAAAATACCATGGAAAGAAAACCATCATGCCCAAAACCATGTTTCAAAACCATCCAGAAAACCATAGGTTGGTTTTCCCACCTAATACAGGGTACAAATTTTTTTTCCCTAGGGCGCTGCCCTGGACCCCATAGAAGAGGGCTACTTCCCCCCTTAAACCCCTTGACAGGGGGGTTTTCGCCCCCCTGTGAACCCCCTGTTGTGCTCAACACAACAAACAGGGGGTCTTGTCGACCCCCCTCTGACCCCCCCACGCGTGGGCTAGTTGTGGAAAGAATATAACACACACCCAAAATTCTCCCACTTGTTGTTTTCTTTCCACAGGGGAACAAATGAGAGCTTAGTCATTGGTCCAACCCTACAACGTCCTTTTTTTTTCTACAGCAAGAGAACTTTTGAGTGTTCACAATTTTTGTCAATGCATCTGCAATATTCTTCAAAGTGTCCACCTTTTCCAACAACACTTTTTTGTCCTCAACCATATCTCTTACAAAGTGATACTGAACACTAATGTGCTTTGTCTTTGAATGATAAGCATGGTTATTTGCCAAGAAATTTGTACTTTGGCTGTCATAGTCTATCCTTACAACTCATTGTACTAATCCCATACTTGAACACAATCTCTGCAACCAAAATGCTTCCTTGCTTGCATGAGTGGTTGCCATGTATTTAGCCTCTGTAGTTGAAAGTGCCACTATAGACTGTATCTTGCTCATCCAACTTACTGCACCTCCAAATGGGTTAAACACATACACAATTGTAGATTTTATCTGATCCAAATTTCCAGCCCAATCTTCATCAACAAAGCCACCAATGTCCAAAACTCTATCAAATCCTAGTATTCCTTGGTAACACAGACCATAATCACTAGTGCCACACAAATATCTGAAAACCCGCTTCACCGCTATCCAATGCTCCTTCCTTGGTTTTGACATAAACCTGCTCAATACTCCCACTGCATGTGCAATGTCTGGTCTAGTACAAACCATTGCATACATCAGGCTACCGATTTCACTTGCGTATAGAAAACGAGACATGTTCTCTTCCTCTTCTTGTGTCTTGGGACACTGTTCAAAAAATAACTTTACACTGACAGGAATAATAACCTTTATTGGTTTACTATCCTGCATATTAAACCTCTACAATATTGTCTCGACATACTTCCTTTGGTTTAACCATAGCTTCCTTTTTGCCCGATCTAATTTAATTTTGATGCCCAAAATATAGTTTGCAGCACCAAGATCTTTCATGTTGAACTTGGAGGACAATTGGGTCTTCAATTCCTGGATAATTTATTTTTTATTCCCAATCACCAACATATCATCCACATATAAGACCAAATAAATAACATTGCCACCAATTAATTTAAAATCCACACAATGTGTTATGAAACCAACTCATAAAAATATAGAAGATCTAGATCAACGACTTCAAAATTAGCCTCTTCCTGGGGGAAACCTCCTTTACATTACACAAATGAACAATTCTTGGATGATACAAATGACAAGACCTCCTTTCTATATATAGGAGTCTAAGGGGTCATAATATAATCAGAGCCGACATATCAATAATAATGTAAGGGCACAACAATAACAATAGTGGGCTTCTATGGGGCACAATAATAACAATATGGGGACTACATGGGCACAACAATATAATAAGGGGGTTGCACTAATAACAATAAGGGGTTACACTAGTAGTACAGGGACCTAACATGCCCCTCTCCTTCAAAAAGTTTTGTCCTCAACGCTTGAGTAGTTCTGGATGCTTCTGTATAAAATTATCGTCCTCCCATGTGGAATCTTCAACGGGTAAGTTCTTCAACTTGATGAGATACTCGGAAATTGATCGATTTCATAGCTGTCGGGTTCTTGTTTCTGTAACTGCTTCAGGTTCCAATATGATTTTTCCTTCCTTGTCAAGTTCCGAAAATATTGTTTGAACTGGGAGCTTGTCACCTATAACCTTCTTTAAGCATGAAACGTGGAAAACTGGGGGCACTCGGGAAGATGCAGGAAGCTCCAATTTGTATGCCATAGTACCAATGTTTTGCAGCACCTTGTAAGGACCATAGTACTTTGGTGATAATTTATTATCCTTCTTAGCTTGCTTGAGGGACATTTGTTTGTATGGTTGTATTCATAAGAATACCCAATCGCCTATATCAAAACTTCTTTCACTACGATGTTGATATGCCTATTGTTTCATTCGATTCTTCACCAAAGTGGAGTTATCCTTTAAAAGTTGGAGAACTTGTTGTTGATGCTTGATGTGATATTTCACTGCTTGAACCTTTTTCTTCTTGATATGTCCCTCTATCTTGAGAGTTTGAGGAGTGGTAATTCTTTCCAATGCATTACAAGATACGGTCAGATTTCTTTCTTGATGGTCGATGTAATCTTTCACTTCTTGAACCTTTTTCTTTTTCATATTTCCTTCTATCTTGAGAGTTTGAGGAGTGGTAATTCTTTCCAATGCTTTATAAGATATGGTCGGATTCATTTCTTCTTTCGCTAGGGTTGGTTCCTGGTGTATATCCTCTTCTTTTGACGTTTCTTGATCTTTTTCTTCCTCCTCTTCACAATCTATGTAAAATAATTTCTTCTTAGCACACTTATGACCTTTAGTGTATTTGCTATCACAATTGTAACAAAGCCCTTTTGCTCTTTTTTCTTCCAATTGTCGTGGTGTCAACCTTGTAGGTTGTGGAAGGATAGGAGAAACAATACTTCCATCTTTATAGTTGTGAGTGGTAGACTTCCTTATTTCCATAATTTTTCTTTCCACTTTTCTTGCCAACTTGCATGCCTTTTCCAATGAATCAGGTTCCCGAAGGTGAACCTCATGTTGGATGTTATATTTTAAAGTCCCTGTTAGCCTTGTTGGCAAATGGCCCAAAAATGGATCCAAATATGCTCTTTAAAGTCTCCATAAGCCAACAAAATCATGCCAATGGACCCAAATATGCTCTTGAAGTCTTCAAAATTTGCTTAAGATCATCCAAAGATCGAAACAAGCATAGGAGGAGAGCCCTTAAAAGGGAGGAAAAACACTACCGGGATGCTAAAACACAGAAAAAACAATGAAAAAACCACATATCAGACGCTTAAACTAAGAAATGCATGACAACTGTTAGATTTGGCTAATCAACGACCCAGATCTAAGCGGCAAACACAATCGGCCAACACAGAGGAAATAAGTATCGGCGGAAGACACCCCTGATCAATGATCTCCGATGATCGGATCGACGGGTCACAATCAGCGGGTCGTAATCGATAGAGGAAATCGGCAGGTATCGACACAGACCAGGCGAAACTTGCGATAGAGATCAACGATTAAATGTGAACCGTTGATCAAGCGTGTAGATCAACGGCCCATGTTACATCGGGGTTTCACTATCGGGGAAACATTAAGGTGCGCTAACCATGGGCCCTGTGCAACCCGATGAATTGGACCTGATGACAGTATATATGGTATTTCATAAATTTTTAAGTTTGCGGAAAGGCCGTTTTTAGTGCATTTTGTGTATTCTCATTATATAATGAAATACAAAGGGAACCAAGGAGCGATGCTGATGCAATAAGGATCGGACCCGAAAGGGTTTGGGAATGAAATATATAGAATTTCAAGTCCGCCAAAGCCATTTTTCATATATTTTTAGTGTATTTACGTATTTCAGAATACAAAGAAAATACATAGGGCCAGGCTGTCTGCAACCCTAAGGGTAGACCCGATAGATAAATAGGCCATATCTAAGGACTTTTGAAGTCCGGAAGAACAGAGATGGGCGGGATTTGCACAGTTGCAACGTTTTTATGTGTTTAACAGAAAACAATCATTTTAAACATTTAAAGGGAAAACAAATGCTCGAAGACCCATTATATCACATAACAGAGGCTGGGAAATAATCGCCGGAAGACAGTGCAGCTCATCCAAACCAACAAACGATCATGGAGCAGATAACACAACTCATCCAAAACAACAGAAGTGATTGTGGGGCATCTCTGGCACGAGAGAGCTCCCAGACAGTGGAACAAACTAACAGAATACAGTTACTCTGCTGTCAGAAGAAGAATCCTCCTAGCCCACGCTTGCCTAGTCAGGGCATCAAATAGTTAAAGGGACCAAGAGGATAGATTAAGACTCCGAGCCTTTGAGACCTTAGGAGCATTGTAAAGAGCTATAAAAGGCTGAAAACTAAATGTATGAAGGGTTCAACTTCTGGAGACTATTGAGGCTTTGCTACTCAAGCTTCTCATCTTCATTCTAGCAAATACAAGCTTCTTTTGTTGTTATATGTTCAATGTTCATTTCCTCTTTTGTTCTAAGATTGCACTTGAAGAGGTTGTTCGTGTTTTCTTTTGTATCAAATGCCATATAATTGTCATTTTATCTCTGCATTGATAAATTAGATTTGCGAGCTTCTTTTACTGCCTGTAGCTAGTCATTCATATGTGTTTATATATGCATCTGCCGGTACAATCAATATTCTTCATTTGCTGCCTACAACTAGCCATTCATATGTGTTTATATATATGCATTTTCCGGTACAGTCAATATTCTCCATCTATCCATTGAATTTACAAACTATTGAACATTATTGGTCTAAAGCCTTAGAAAACTGAGGGTGTTCATGCATGTCTTGAGTAAAAACAAAGTTGAAATGTTTATCTGGCTTGATCCAAACCATCATTCATTCCAATAGTTCAAAGAACAATATTGAAGATTATATGTTACCCGACATCTTCGAGCTGCAACCTAGGAGAGTCTCCTGGAGTGATAACATAATTGGCGCTGTTGCCAGGGAGAGGAAACTGAAGCTCAACTTCCCTGGGAGATGACACAGATCCAAGTTTGATGATAGACAAAGTCTGGGAACTTTTTTGGTTGTAATTATCTATCTGGCGACTCTACTGAAGGACAAACCTTTTGGCACTCCATTTCATAGTTCTGGCTCAGTTTGTGAGGCATACTCAGAGAAATCCTCAGAAGCCACAAGCTGACCCAGTATCTGATCCTAAAAAAATCATCAAAGAAAGAAAGGTATTGCAAAAAGGAGAATCAGGTTCACGTAAATCTAAACAATATTCTATATCTCTTCGAGAAAGGCATGTAATAGAACAAATAAATGTTGAGAGTATAGCTTCTAATACTAGCAGTGAAGAAAAAATCTTAGAGATTTATAAAGCTCCTTATTCTTTAGGTTTTCCTTTTCTTGTAAGCCCAAAGGAAACCTCACCTCCTATCCATCATACCCCTTTAGTCTTGTCAGTCACTCCTCAACCCTCTATCATTTAGACTGCCAGTACCCTTATAGCCACCACAACTATGGCAGGACCACAAGCACCTACCAAAATGGAAAGAATCATAACTGCTAGGTATGGACCTCTGGTACTACCCAGTCCTTTGAATGCCATGCCTACTGGAGAATATCATAAGTATATGCCTAAGTTCATTGGGACTGAAGGCGTTACAGCTGAAGAACATATTGAATCATTCTATAACTATGATGATAACCTGGACATTGATGAAGATTATGTCTGGATGAAAGTCTTTGTCCAAAGCCTAGATGGAGAGGCTAGAAAATGGTTCAGAGAACTGACCCCAAGATCTATAGCGAACATTGAGGCTTTAGATGATGCATTCCTAAAGCATTGGGGGGATAAGAAGGATCTCCTCTACTGCCACACTAAGTTTTGGAACTTAAAGAGGGAAAATGGCGAGTTCCTGACTGATTTTAATAAGAGGTTTAACCATATGTACAACAAGATACTAGCTGAAGTAAAACCCACTACTACCTCTGCTAAACTCACCTATGCCAGTGCTTTTGATTCTGACTTCTACCTATTGTTGAGGGAGAGGCGATGTGCTACTTTGAATGACATGCATGATGCAACCTTGGAAGTAGAATCAAACATCATGGCTGCAGAGAAGCTCAAGGGAAATATTGATAGAAGAAGACAGAGGGGCGAGTCTTCATCATCTTCAAATCCCAAGATATATGAAATGACCAAAATGATTGAGTCATTAGCCTCTGAAATCGCCAAATTAAAAGTTGAGCAACACTCTGGGAAAGGAAGAGTTCCTAACACCTTTGCTCCTCCAAATCCAAATCCATATAGAAGAGCAAATGAGCAGTTGTAGATTTTGCAAAGAAGCAAAGATGCCAATGAAGACCAAAGGGTGAAGACACCTTTCCAGAATGTAGTCATGGAAGAAGAGAAATTTGATGAAGATGATGAGATCCATTGTATGGAAGAAAAATGCAGTGCCCCTTTTTTGACCTTAGCTGCCTATGAAACGTCATTATTTAAGGAGTTGTCTATAATGCGACTTTTTGGAGATTCCGGTGACGGAATCCGGCGAAAGAAATGAGGTTAAATCTTTATTTTTAGCAGTTAAAATGGTTTTTTAACTGCATATTTGGATTCAGCACCCTGGAAAACCCCTGGGACCCTTTGATTGTGCAGAAACTAGCTATCAAACTTGGGATTCCAATAAATTGCTGCCGGATTTTGACCGGAAAAACCCGCCAGAAAAGCTTTCAAAAAGTCTCATTATAGACAACTGCATTATTTAATGACTAGATCAGCCAAGAGTGGGACGGTGAAGCTGTTCTACAAACTGAAGATCAGCACAAATATAATCTGAGGTCAAAGATGAATAATGGCAAGGAAACTCCTGTTCAAAGAGCTGTTGTCCCTGCAAAACAACAAGTTAATAAGCAAAAGCAACCAATAGTTGATCCTATCATCCTCAAAGCTCCAGCTCACGAGGTAAGAGGCCTTGAAAAGTCTCCTTCTCCTTTTAGTTTTTAATCAGAAATTTAGAAGCTAAGAATACCTATACCTCTAATTTAACTAGTGAAGAATTAGTCCTTCAAGAAATCTATCCTTGAGGCCCTTGAGCCTAAAGCCATCCAAGCCTCCACTGATTATGTAAATCTGCAAGATGACCAACCAGTTATTATTCTCATCCCAATAATTGAAAATTGTGAAGACAACTCCCCATCATTCTATGTCTCTCTAACTATTCATGATAAAATCCTTCACAATTGCCTTCTAGATGCTGGAGTCAGCCATAATCTAATGCCCAAGGATGTCATGGATAAATTGGGTCTTGACATTACCAAGCCTTATCATGACCTGTTTTCTTTTGACTCTAGAAAAGTGAAATGTCTGGGATTAATCAAGTATCTAGCCATCACTTTGCCTCAGCTGCCCATGAAGAGCACGACGATGGATATTGTGGTAGCAAATGTACCCCCCAAGTTTGGCATGTTGCTTTCCAGAGGCTGGATCAAGAGATTAGGTGTAACATTGAAAAATGATCTGTCCTATGCTACTGTCCCAATTTTTGGAGGTGAAAATAGGAGATTATACAAAAAGGCTCAGTTGGCTTATATTATCAACGATGAAAGGAATCCCACTAATCATCCCATATATGCTGTAGACACTGATTTTGGAGCTTGTTTTCTTCAGATTGAAGAATCTTAGTTGGCCTCCACGCAGCTTAAAAAACCAGTTGGCCAGATCACAAAGGAAGCAGGCCCACAAGTTTGGGACATGTTATTTGATGGATCTTGCTCTAAAGAAGCTGCAGGGGCAGGTGTAGTCCTTGTGACCCCCACACAGGAACACATTCATTCATCTTTCATATTAACCTTTCAGGTCAACAAAACTTTCCAAGCAAAGCATCCAAGGCTGAAAGAATACAAAGATGAGGTGAAATATAAACCATCTATGCCTAACAAAGTCAAATTCTCCAAAGTTTTTGAAGAGGATGATCAAATTAATAGGATTTTACAAGCCTTTGATGGCCCAATCAATGGGCAGTTTTTGAAACTTTATTTCATTTAAGGCTTTAAAGCCTTGGTATTGTAAATATGTTTTTTCCAGTTTTTATTTCATGCTAAATAGACTCCATGCCCGATGGAACATTAGGAAGAAGATTTGATTTTTGTTTTACAGGAAAGGCATTGTTTTGTAGTTTTTGAAACCTCACAGGGAGGCTTTCATCCCCAGAAGGAGCTAGTGTTAGCCTTGTTGGCAAATGGCCCAAAAATGGATCCAAATATGATCTTTAAAGTCTCCATAAGCCAGCAAAATCATGCCAATGGACCCAAATATGCTCTTGAAGTCTTCAAAATTTGCTTAAGATCATCCAAAGATAGAAACAAACATAGGAGGAGAGCCCTTAAAAGGGAGGAAAAACACTATCGGGAGGCTAAAACACTGAAAAAATAGTGAAAAAACCATATATCGGAGGCTTAAAATGAGAAATGCACAGCAGCCGTTAGATCTGGCCGATCAACGGCCCAGATCTAAGCAGCAAATCGCAATCGGCCAACACATAGGACTTAAGTATCAGTGGAAGACACCCTCGATCAGCAATCTTCGACGATTGGATCGGCAGGTAGCAATTGGTGGAGGAAATCGGCGGGTATCGACGCAGACCAGGCGAAAGTTGCGATAACAATCGACGATTAAATGTGGATCTTCGATCAAGCGTGTAGATCGATGGCCCACGTTACATCGGGGTTTTGCTATCGGGGAAGGATTAAGGAGCGCTAACCATAGGCCCTATGTGACCCGATGAACCGGACCCGACGACAGTATATATGATGTTTCATAAAGTTTGAAGTCTGCAGAAAGATTGTTTTTAGTGTATTTTGTGTATGTTCGTTATATAATGAAATACAAAGGGAACCAAGGAGCGATGTCGATGCAATAAAGCTTGGACTTGAAAGGGTTCGGGAATGAAAAATATAGAATTTCAGGTCCGCCAAAGCCATTTTTCATATATTTTCAGTGTTTTTACGTATTCCAGAATACAAAGAAAATACACAAGGCCAAGCCAAGCCATCTGCAACATGCGATAGCGACCCTAAGGGCAGACTCAATAGATAAATAGGCCATATTTAAGGACTTTTGAAGTCTGGAAGAACAAATATGGGCGGAATTTGCACAGTTGCAGCGTTTTTCTATGTTTAACAGAAAAATAGTCATTCTAAACATTTAAAGGGAAAACAAAGGCCTGAAGACCCATTCTATCACATAACAGAGGCCGGGAAATAACTGCCGACAGCGCAGCTCATCCAAACCAACAAACGATCATGGAGCAGAGAAGCTCATCCAGAACAACAGAAGTGATTGTGGGGCATATCTGGCACGAGAGAGCTCCCAAACAATGCAACAAACTAGCAGAATGTAGTTACTTTGCTGTCATAAGAAGAATCCTCCTAGCCCATGCTTGCCTAGTCAGGGCATCAAACAATTAAAGGGACAGAGAGGATAGATTAAGACTCTGAGCCTTTGAGAGCTCAAGAGCATTGTAAAGAGCTATATAAGTCTAAAAATGTATGAAGGGTTCAACTTCTAGAGACTATTGAGACTTTGCTACTCAAGCTTCTCATCTTCATTCTAGCAAATAGAAGCTTCTTTTGCTGTTATATGTTCAATGTTCATTTCCTCTTTTGTTCTAAGCTTTCCTTGAACAGGTTGTTCATGTTTTCTTTTGTATCTAATGCCAAATAACTGTCATCTTATCTCTGCATTGATAAATTAGATTTGGAAGCTTCTTTTACTGCTTGTAGCTAGCCATTCATATGTGTTTATATATGCATCTTCCGGTACAGTCAGTGTTCTTCATTTGCTACCTTTAGCTAGCCATTCATATGTGTTTATATATATGCATATGCCGGTACAGTCAGTATTCTCCATCTATCCATTGAATCTACAAACTATTGAACATTAGTGGTTTAAAGCCTTAGAAAGCTGAGGGTGTTCATGCATTTCTTGAGTAAAAACAGAGTTGAAATGGTTATCTGGCTTGATCCAAACCATCACTCATTCCAATAGTTCAAAGAACAATATTGAAGATTATATGTTACCGGGCATCTCCGAGCTGCGACCTAGGAGAGTTTCCTGGAGTGATAACAATACCTATGAAGAAATCAATCCTTTGCTTCTCTGGAATATCATTTACCCTTATATTCAATTTTTGGAATTCCTCTATGTGCTCTGCTATTGAACCCTTTTTTTTGAGATTTATCAATTGGTTAAAGAATGTGTTGCTCTTTGTCTCCTCATAATGTGTTATCATTTCCTCTGTGAAAATTGACCAGGTGACAAGTTATTTACGAGAAAAAAGTCCTCTATACCACAGAAACTGATTTGGTTCTAAATATAAAGATGCAATGCATACCTCTGGTAACAGTTTCACATCATGTAGATCAAAATATTTCTCCATCTGTAGTATCCATGTTACCGGATCCTTGCCATCAAACTTCCTCATATCTCTTTTTCATTCTTTTAGGATCTCGATCTTGAAATGAATGTAACTCTGTAGTTTCAAATCTACAAATTTGGAAATTGTGACTTGTGGTAGCCCTCCGTGTCCTCTTTCCAATGCCACCAGTCTGATCGAAATTGGATTCTCCAAGAAAGAGTTATGCCTAATCTCCCAAGATAACCTGATTATATAATTTTTAGTAGAACGAACCTCTACGAAGCACCACAAGTCACTGCTTCGACCTTAGGACCTGAAATCGATACACAGACAACTACAGTCCGTCCTATTTCTATAAATTCTTACGAAATTTGAATCTGATGCTCAGAGAGAAAGTTATGACGATTTTCCCAAGGTCAATTTTTTGGGATGTAATTCAGGAGCCTGCAAAAACCCTAAATGTCTTGGACCATATCTCCGAAAATATAGTGAAACAATTTGGGCTCAAGAGGGTTTTAATTTCAGAGTCTTAACCTTCGTAGAAACACAATTATAGCAAAAATTCCACAATATGGAATTTTTGAGCTTGTAAAAACCCTAACTTCCTCAGATCATATCTCTAAAAATATAGTGAGACAAGATCTGAAATTTAGACCTAAGGTTTAGTGAGATTTCAGCTCAAATGGGTTTTTTTAAACTTTTGAAATAACGCATAAAAAAAGCTATAGCGAAAATGCCACGATGACCTACTTGGAGCAGCGAAACCCTAGAATCCAAAGCTTTGATACCAAATGTTATAAAACCAACTCACAAAAAGATGGAAAAGATAGATCAACGACTTCAAAATCAGCCTCTTCGAGGGGGAAAAATCCTTTACATTACAAAAATGAACAACTCTTGGATGATACAAATGACAAGACCTCCTTTTTATATATAAGAGTCTAAGGGGTCATAATATAATCAAAGCCGACATAACAATAATAATGTAAGGGCACAATAATAACAATTGCGGGCTTCTATGGGGCACAATAATAGCAATATGGGGACTACATGGGGCACAACAATATAATAAGGGGGTTGCGTTAATAACAATAAGGGGTTACACTAGTAGTATAGGGACCTATCACAATGATCTACTTTTCTTCTAGTGAAGCCAAGTCCTCGTATATATGTATCAAATTTCTGATACCAGATCCTTGGTGACTATTTTAACTCATACAAAGACTTTTTTAACCTACGTACCAGTTCTTTCTTACCCTTCACCACAAAGCCTTCAGGTTGCTTCATATAGGTCTCTTCTTCCAGATCACCGTGAAGAAATGTTGTCTTCACATCGATCTATTCTACCTCAAAATCAAAAGCAACAACAACACATAAAAGTTATCTAATGGAAGCTACCTTTGCAACAGGAGAAAAAATATCACCACAATCAATTCTCGACACCTAGGAATAACCTTTTTCTACCAACTGAGCTTTGTATTTCTCCACCTTACCTTTTGCATTCATCTTCTTCTTAAACACCCATTTACTACTAATGGGTTTCCTTCCAACTGGCAACTCCACCAAATCCCAAGCCTCACTTTTATGCAAATATTTCATCAACCATGACCTATTTCCAGAGTTTTCCATCCTTTAAATCGAATGCTTCCCTGACAGTTCTCAGATCATCATTAGTAATAGATAAAGAAAAAATTGAATAGAAAGTAATCAGACTATACCTTTCTGGTTGCCTTCTTTCTTGAATTGATCTTCTCACAGTTGGAGTTTGTGGCTCTTCATCTTCTGATTCCTCTTCTGCTGTGGAGTCTAATTCCTCCTCCTTTAGCTCAAACTCTATCTTCTTAGGTTCCTTTAGTAGGACTTCATGTTTAATAACATATTTCACCTCTCTAAACACCACATCACGGCTATACACAACATTCCTTGTTTCTGGGTTTCAAAGCTTATAATCCTTTAAACCATTCTTATACCCAATAAATATGTACCTTTCAGATTTACTATCCAACTTGGTTCTTTTCTTCTTTGGAACATGTACATTTGCATTACATCCAAATATGCTCAGATGTGAAAGAGAGGGTTTCTTACCAGTCCATACCTCTTGTGGAGTCTTATCCTTCAACACTGTTGAAGTTGATCTGTTGACTAGGTAACATGCAGTCTCCACCGTCTTTGCCCAGAATTCCTGTCCTAACCTGACACCACTGAGCATGCTTTTTTCCTTTTCCATCAATGTCCTATTCATTCTTTCTACAAATCCATTTTTCTGCGGTGTGTATGGAGTATTCTTCTATCGTGCTCTACCACTCTTCTTATAAAGCTCTTCAAATTCCTTCTTGAAAAAGTCTCCGCTGTTATCTGTCCTCAACACCTTTATCTTCTTCTCTGTCTGGTTTTCCACCAAAGTCTTAAATTATTTAAACCTGTCAAAGACTTCAAATTTCTTCCTGAGGAAATATATCCACGCATTCCTTGAGAAGTTATCTATAAATGAAACATAGGACACAAACTTACCCATTGATGGAACCGAAACATGTCCAAACACATCACAGTGCACAAGCTCTAATATTCATTTCACCCTCTTAGCACCAGAGGGGAAACTCACCCGTTTCTGCTTCCCATATACACAATTTTCACAAAAATCAAAATCCAGAGAGCAATTAGACATACCTTCTACCATGCCATTACCATGAAGTATTCGAAGGCCCTTTTCTCCAATATGTCCAAGCCTTTGATGCCATAGCATGATCTTTTCTCCAGAGACCACTAGATTTTCTGCTCCACTTTCAGGAACCACAAAAATATTGCACCCACCAATAACAATGCTACCCTAAAGCTTGTACAACGTTCCAATCCGAACTCCCCGCATCAATACCAGTGCTCACCAAACCATCTTTTAGGTATCTTTCTCGAACGCTATTTTTACACCTGCATCATCAAAATTGCTTATAGAAATACCATTTCTGGCCAATGCAGGAATGTGCAGAAAACCAAGAAGTTTTCTAATCCTTCCACATTGCAAATTCAACTTGACTTTTCCGTGACCGACGATTCTAGCCTTCCGGTCATCCCCTAAGAAGACATCACCACCATCATATTTATCATACTCATAGAACCACTCCTTATGGGGAGTGAAGTAAAAGGATGAACTTGAGTCAATCAACCGTGCCTCATGATCTACATGTGTACTTGAAGAAAACGCCAAGTACACATCCCCACCTTCATCTGAGGTGGTTTTTTCGTCTGCAGAAGTTGCATCATCAGATCCCTTTCCTTTCTCAAGAGCTTTAGATCTACAGTCCTTTTTGAAGTGCCCTTCCTTTCTGCATTGTGAGGACACCTTTACAGGTTTTCTTGAAGATTTAGATCTCCCTCTAGATTTAGATCTTCCACTCAAGAATTTATTTATTTATTTTTGTTCTGGGACCGTCCTCGTATAGACAAGGAATCCTCGTAGAGAACACAACAAAATGATGCATTTATCTTAATTTGAAATTTGTATATCAACAGATAACAACTGGCTTACCATAGTATTAAAGGCGTTCAGATGCTCTGTCATCGAGTCTCCATCCTTCACTCTCAGGTTATACAATTTTTTATATAGGAACAATTTATTTTCTAGAGACATAGACTGGTAAAAAGTACCTAACTTGTCCCACAAAGCCTTCACCAAAGCTTCCCCTGATACATTAAACAATACTGAATCTGAGATACACAACCATATTGTGCTCTTTGCCTTCCGATCCAACTTCTTCCAGTCTTCATTGGACATTGCCATTGGTTTAGTACGCAGATCTAGCACGATCCATTGATCTTTATCCACTAGCAGATCCTCCATATTGAGTTTCCACAACTCAAAACTATGACCATTAAATTTCTCGATCTCTATCTTTCCAATGCTCGCCATCTTCTTTCACCACAAGAATTGATCTCGTAGATCTCCCACTGAACAGGGTCTACCACAGGCCCAAGCAAAACCCCTCAGCAACAAAGGCGTCCCCTTGAAGCCAAAACAACTTTGATACAAAATGTTGGTTTTAACTCCATATAGATATTACCTGCATACGAATTCTAAAAACAAAAAAAACAATGGCGAGAGCATAAAACATAAAATAGAAATACATAGAGATTTTCCCTTGGATCCAAAAACCGGGACTACCAGATTGATTTTTCATTATATTCCTTTCAATGTTACAATACATATATGTACATGCCGAAGCATCCAGGATTAGGAGCTCAAAATTTGCCAAAATATTAAAAGTTTCAGAATCTTGATAGGCTTAGCTTTAGATCGAAGAGCTTGTCATTCTAAATCCAATGGTGTGAACGAAACTCAAATTCGAGCTTGTATGCAGAAGTTAGAGCAAGTCAAAGTTTAGGGTTGATTTGATGACATGGAAAAGTGCTTCAGCAGATAAGGAGGCGCCAAGTGGCAGGCTTCCATTGGGCCCCGAATATCACATATCAGAGCAAAAGACAGGTTGACGTTAAATAATTGGTCCCTGTCATAGAGCAGGTTGCGATGTGATGCGATCACAATCGCATATTGCATATCGCATAATGTTAAGAATCGATCCCCAACATAATCATGGTTGCGATGCGATATATCACAATCGCATATCGCACCCGGTACTCACCGATAATGCCGATTGCAATTTGCGATTGGGGAACTTTCAGACTCGATGTGTTATACGCTTATTTTATAACTCTGGTGGGTCGACTGCTAAAGCAGTATATGGAATTTGATATCCACCAAGGGAAAGTGTTGATTGCGATAGGGCTTCTAGATGTGATGTTTCATGCAATGAGATTTATAATCATGGGGGGCCTGTTTTATCATAGAATGTAAGTTGGGTTGATACGGTGAAGGTTTAAGTGTCGATTGCGATTACGATGGGGTTCCCAGATGCGATATGTTATATGTTGTATTTAATAATCCCAATGAGTCCGTAGAGCACCTGATGTAAGGGTTTGTGCGTCGATGGGCTTCGCCGATTGTGATATCCGACAGGGCTATGGAATCGTAGCCTTAACGACTGGACCACCACTCCGCATGTGACCACTCGGCCCTTAACCGGGAGATAAGCGGGAATGATGGCGGAACCGTTGATTTCAGTGGAACTGCCAGTTTTAACTGCAAATATTGAATTTAATTAGCAGTAAGCCAGTTTATGGAGGAGAAAATTGTGGATAGCCTTGGTAGAAGTCAGAACTAAGGCAATTTTTGACCAAATGGGTTGTAAAAAGAGGCTAGATTGTCTTTTTTGGGCATTCTGAACTCATTAGAATAGGTTTCAGGAGCAAAGGAGCACTTCTGGATAGGCTTTTTGCAAAGTGAAGCCTATGGGTGCTTTGGTCAACCAAAGTGTTGATTCAGTTTATGGAGGAGTATGAAGGTGGAGATGACCTTGCAGGGGTCTTCCAGCCTCCATGTGATTTTATCATTACAACAATGTTGTAGCTTTATTTCTTCTTTTCTCTATATGTGTATGGAGAGAGAGAATTGTTTAAGTACTTCAAGTGGATTTTAGTACTGTTTATGTTCTTGGAAGTTGGAGTGTGGGGTCTTGGTGTAAGATGCCTATTTTTGTTGAATATTTACATGTTTAACTGTAGGTTAACATGTGTATAGAGTGAGAACTTTTGTAGTAAGTTGTTTCTTTGAAGGAGAAACTAGCCATTCCATTTCAACAGCTTATGTACTCTTCTTTTCTTAATATTGAGCATAATGAGAAGGGGTCATGCATTTAGAGATGATCTAAGGAGGTGTAGCCCAGGAAGGGTGAAATCCTTTATCAATGGCTAGTGTTTTATTGTTTGATACATGCTTCCATCCAGTGTTTCTGTTTCATGTTTTAAGTTTTCTTCATGAAACTAACTTAAGTAAAAACACATAAAATTCATGCTTCTACTTGCTATTTTGGAGTACAAACCTCAAGCACATTTTTATATTCTGATGAAGGGAATTAGCACAACATTTCTAATCTGCCCCAATTCAGATCAATCCATAAACCCAAATCCATTAACCTTGGATTATCACATAATAGTAGTTCCCTTTGACCAAATCTATAAAAAATACCGTGGACAAAAAACCATCATGCCCATTGCGAAAACCATGCACAAAACCATAGGTATGTTCGCCCACCTAATATAGGGTCCAATTTTTTTTTCCCCTGGGCGATGCCCCAGACCCCGTAGAGGGGGGCCACTGCCTGCCTCAAACCCCCCGACAAGGGGGCTACCATCCCCACCCATTGCGCCTAGCGCAACGAATAGGGTGCCTATCACCCCACCACACGTGGGGCTAGTCATGGAAAGAGTATTGAGCAGATTTATGTCAAAACCAGGGAAGGAGCATTGGAAGGTAATGAAGCGGGTTTTCAGGTATTTGCGAGGCACTAGTGATTATGGTCTCTGCTACCAAGGAAGACCAGGATTGGACAGAATTGTGGACTTCCGTGGCTTTGTTGATGTAGAGTGGGCTAGAGATCTAGACCATATAAGATCTACAAGTGGGTACGTGTTTAACCTATTTGGAGGTGAAGTCAGTTGGATGAATAAGAGACAGTCTGTAGTGGCACTTTCAACTACAGAGGCAGAATACTGGCAGCCACTCATGCAAGCAATGAAGAAATTTGGTTGCAAAGATTGTGTTCAAGTATGGGGTTAGTACAAAGAGCTATAAGGATAGAATGTGATAGCCAAAGTGTAATTTTCTTGGCAAAGAAGCATTATTATCATTTAAAGACAAAGCACATTGATGTCCAGTATCACTTTGTAAGGGATATGGTTGAGGACAAAAAGGTGTTGTTGGTAAAGGTGTACACTTGAAGAATACTACAGATGCATTGAAAAAGTCAGTGAGCACCAAGAAGTTATTTTGGTGTAGAGAAACAATGGCCATTGCAAGGTTGGACCAATGACTAAGATTTCTTGTGGAAAGAAAACAACAAGTGGGGGAATTTTGGGTGTGAGTTATATTCTTTCCATGCCTAGCCCCAGTAGTGAAGCCGGGGGGTCAAAGGGGGCTGGAAGCCCCCCTCTATGGGGTCCCGGGTAGCACCCAGGGGAATTTTTTTGGACCCTATATTAGGTGGCCGGACCTACCTATGGTTTTGTGCATGGTTTTCGCACATGGTTTTGGGCCTGATGGTTTTCTTCCCATGGTATTTTGTGGATCCGGTCAAGGGAACTACGGTTATGTTCTAATACAGGGTTAATGGATTGGGGTTTATGAATGCTTCGACATGTATATATGGGTATTATAACATTGAAAGGAATATAATGAAAAGTCAATCTAATAGTCCCAATTTTGGGATCCAGAGAAAAATCTCTATTTATATCTGTTTTGTGTTTTATGCTCTCACCATTGTTTATTTTTTATTTTTGTAATTTTTGTATGGGTTTAAAAACTACAAAGAAGGTTTGATGCCCTCTCATAATAGCTACATTATCATCTATTAGGTCATATATTCATTATTCGTTCATTTACTAATCAAAACATGATGAGATCCATGACTAAGATCTTCCATAAAACAATGCTTATAACCAACAGAATAACAATGATAGAACAACCATTATAACCACATAATAAAAAACACATTTACACATAATACATAAGAGAAAAAGAGCTCTTATTAACATATGCAAAATCCAACCAAGCTAGGGACTTCCATGTACCACCCGACCATATATTTGGCTAAAAAAAATCTTTCTTTCAACCAATCAACCTCATGCCATATTCCAAGCATGAATGTGGGATTTACAGGGATTCCTCAAGCTTTACCGCAATCCACCAAGGGATTCCTAGGCCCAAGCCCTCATCTATACAACCATGATTTACCGCAATATCGCCAAGGGATTCCTATGCCCAAACAAAAAAACATACACCGCTAGGCTTTACTGCAATCCCACTGCATACCGGTCCAGGGATTACTAGGCCAATACAAGTATGGATGCCTTTTAATCTCTCCACCTAATCGTGAGTAATTTATCCATCTCCACCCTCTAGGATTTGCCATATATCCCGCCATTCACCGATCGAGGATTCCTAGGCTCAATGGGAGCATACACATTCAAGCTTTACCGCAATCCAACCTTCACCGGTCCAGGGATTCCTAGGCCTTGTGTTTCTCCCTGAGATCACCCCACTTAGTTTCAAAACCATCCAAAAATACATTTCAACAAAGTAAGAGAGACCCCATCACACCCACATCACACCATGGTTATCCAGAAATGGCAAGGCAAGGCTGAAAACATGGGGGATTCACTTAATGAACCTCTGACCTATCATGTGTATTTGTGAAATATTAAACAGTACCCTTACTTTGACTACATATTGGAAAGTACCCCTAAAAATCACATTATTTAACCCCCTACCAATACTAACCGAATACACCTTCCCAATTTAAAAAACCCCTACTTCCACTAGAGTAGGTATCCATTTTTTCATTAAGATTTTTTATACCCTTTTATATATTTTCATTAACTTTGAGCTCCATTTTTTATACCTCCCAATATAAAAACCCTTTGACCCCTATATATCCCCCAATATATTATGCCATTTTTTCCTCAATATATATCCCCCAATATGAACCCACGTGGTATGGTATTGCTCCCCCAGTAAAGTCCCCAATGTTGAAAACCACTATCACACCTGGAAAAACCCATGCCAATGCAAAAAAGAGAACCAAATACACACATACATGTACCAAGCATGCCAAAATTAGAAAGGAAATCATACATGCAACTCGATACCTGCAAGTAATCCCATTGTATTCTCTAGATCCCTCTATTCCTTGCTTGATCTTTGCTTCCATTTACTTTCTTGTCCCTCCTTTTCCTTCCTTTCTCCAATTCTAGAGTGCTCTAAGAATACTCTAAGTGTGTAAGAGTATTAGAGAGAGAGAATAGAGAGAGAGCTCCAAAACTGAACCGACAAAATCTTAAACTAAAAAAATGTTGTGAATTGATCATCATAATCCTTTTTATTAATGAGGCCTCTTCATTCTTCATTCTCCATTATTTTCCTTCATTTTCCTCCTCACATGCAACCTATGACCTTTCACCTTCCTTTTCTCCTATTTTCCATTATTTTCATAAGTAAAATGCCAATTAATGCCTCTCACCTTTCCAAAGCCTTTGCCATTGTCTTTGCTAATTTTGCTTAGCCATATTAAACCAAATGAACATCGATTAGGATGTTTTTCCCAACATTAATCTTGGAAAAAGTGTCCCATGACCTTGGTTATTATTTTGCCTTTATTAAAATTATTACATGAAAAAACTCGGGGTTGACATCGACAATATAATCTATGCTTGACAAAATGAGGATAAAGGTGAAAATGGATTGAAAGTGTATGTTAATTTGGCGGCCCAACAAGGGGCATGTTAGGTCCCTACAATAGTAGTGATTCCCCCATTACTATTTTCATTGTATCCCTTATTGTTATTGTTGTGCCCCTATTTTCCCCATATTGTTATTATTGTGCCCCATAGAAGCCCACTATTGCTATTGTTGTGCCCTTATATTATTATTGTTATGTCGGCTTTGCTTATATTATGACCCCTTAGACTCCTATATATAGAAAGGAGGTTTTGTCAATTGTATCATCAAATATTTGTTCATTTATGTAATGTAAAGGAGCTTGTCCCCTCGAAGAGGTTGATTTTGAAGTCGTTGCTCTATCTTTTCTTCTATTTTGTGCACTGGTTGCATAACAGAGTGGAACCTTGAACACATTATCTTTGTTTATGCTGAGAAGATTCATTTGGGATCCATAAGTGTCAATGTCAAAATATGGTTGAGTTTATAGTCGTTTGGCTCCGTTTCGTTTCACGAATCTAGTGGTGATGTCTATTTTTGCATTTGAGCTTTGCATGTTTCATCCATGACCGAGATTAGAGGTATAAGGGTCATTTATGTGAAGTTGATTGTAATTCATTTTTGCTACCATTTAATGAAAGAAGGCCTCCCCGCTTTGAGCAAGGCCCGGAGACATAGCCCACATTGGGTGGACTTCGTAATAAAATCATTTGTATGCCTTTGATCTCATGGTTTATTTATGGTTTCTGCTTCTTTTTCCATGTGTTTTAAATTACTTGGTTAACATGCTCTTTTATATGCGTCCTTGAAGTTAAAAGATCTGGATCAATCCTTACAACCAATATATATACATTTTTTAGCTTTATTATCCAACTTATCCTATTTTATATTAGAACATGCACATAGGCATCACAACAAAGAATTTTGAGATGTATAAGAGACGATTTTCTACTAGTCCATGCCTTGTGTGAAGTTTTAACAACCCATACTAATGTAGGTGATTGATTTACCAAGTAATTGGTAGTATTAACTGCTTTTGTGTACAATTTCGATGATAACCTGGCACCACTAAGCATACTTCTTTCCTTTTCCATCATTTCCCTATTCATTATTTTTGTAAATCCATTTTGTTGAGGTTTTATGGATTAGTATTTTGCATTGTTATTCTACACTTTATATACAATTCCTCAAACCCATTTTCATATAACTCTCCATCTTTATCTATCCTCAACACCTTTATTTTACTTTTTGTCTAGTTCTTAATAAGAATGGTAAAATATTTAAGTTTATTGAAAACAATATATTTCTTTTCAAGGAAATAGATGCATACATTCCTTAAGAGATCATCTATTAATGAAACATAGTACATAGCCTCACTTATAGAATAGGCAAAGGTACAAACATATCACCATGTATAAGCTTCAAGAGTCCTTGTTTTCTTGTAGCACCAAATGAGAATCTTACCCAATTATATTTACCACATGTATAATGTTCATGGAGATCAAAATCTAATGAGAAATTACACATACCTTCAACCATACCTTTACCATGTAATGTTCAAAGGTCCTTCTCTATAATGTGTCCTAATCGTTGATGCAAAAGCATTATAGGGTTAATATGGGTCATTTATTTTTCATTGCTACCCTCAAGAACAATAGAACTATTACACCCATTAATAGTTCTTCCCAACAACCAATACAAAATTCCAATTCAAAATCCTTTCATCCACACCATTACTCGAACCACCTTGTACATTTTGACGAGGCTCATCATTGGGTAAATGTATGGACCTTAATACACCTCCAAGCTTACTAAATTCAACTCTTCTCATAATTCCTTACATGATTTATCTATATTTTGCTTAATGAGATGAGTAAAAGTAAGATGTTATGTGTAGTGGTATAATGTGCATTGATTGCAAGTTTTTGGGAGAAAATTATGGCAATTATAGCTAATTATGGTGCAGGAACTCGAATGCGACAAGAAGGAGAGATTATAGGAGATGGATCTTCCTCATTAAATCCTCACTCATTCAAATATCCTTCAATCAAATCACACTAGCTCGAAGTTGCAGGCAGCCAAGACAATGATAGTTAAAGAACCAATTCATCTTGAGATTGGGAGTCAAGCCTCCCTAGATTTAAGGAAGTTGTTGGAAACTTCAGTTGGATAAATAAGGAGGCCTAGAGCCTCATTAGGATTCATATTTTTTAGGCAAGATAACTAAGCACTTTCGAGTTGAAGGATTATGGCAAAACATTGTTATGTATTTTTTGAGATGTTAATGAAAATGCGCATTTCCTTGATCCAGCACCGAGTTGACTCAGAGGGTTGAAGCTCTTGGGTTAGGGCCCAACCCTAGTAGTAGGGGTTCCTCTTACTGTACTTGTATTCTTAGGCTATTTCAAAGATTACTTGTTGAATTAATTTTGACATTGTTTCCTTGCAAGTATTAGTGATTTGATTAGTTTGCTTCCATTTGTGCATAGCTTTGGCAGTAGCTTTAGAGAGATAAAGGAATACCAAAAAGGCTGATAACAGGTGGTTCTTGCCTCACTCCTCCCTTCAAGGACCATGATTTGAAGGCAGAGCTCCCATTCAGCCCCAAAAAGACAGAATTCTGATTTCTTATGAAATTTAGGGTTTTCTGCTAATTAAGCTAACATCTTTCATTTTTCGAAGATAGGTTGCAGTTGTTATTTCTGATATCTCCAGCTTGGCATTATATTTCATGGTGTTTCACAATAGGTTTCAAGTATTTCCATGCAAGGACTAGGCAAATGAATGATGAACTTCTATTTTCTTATGTTGATGGAGATCTTTCTTGTTTTGACATGATTTATGGGTAAATGTCAGTGATGTGTGTATTGCAGGAGTTTTAAGAGTGTAGGAAGAATCTTATATCAACAGCCCCAGCCTAACCTCATCCATCCATAATTTTCAAAAGCCACTAAGTCCATAAATTGAGTTATCATTTCATAAGACCAATTTGCCATGCTTGTTAAGCAAACCCAACCATCCTACAAACTTTGGTTTGAGTTCTGAGGAAGTCCTAGCCACTTCCTTGCCTTATTCCTTCCATCACTCACGTTCCCTAAGCCCTATACCACTGTCTAAATCACTCCTTTGGATTTCAGCCTAATCCTATAGGAATATAGGGGATCCTGTAGGTGCATTAGGATGTCTTATAGACATCCTGTAGGACGACCCGCAGTGGCCTGTTTTGAGGCCGATTTGTGAAAAACTCATCAAGGAAGATAGGAGAAGACCCATGCTTGCCTCTCAAGCCATATGACCCTTCACAACCACATCTCTCCACACCTAATCCACCTGCCATACAATCAAGAAGAATTAGCATTCATGTTTTCACAAAAAAGACAAAAAAGAAAAGGTTGTTGTGTTCATTCATATGCACAACAATAAAGTGTTTTATTAGATCAGATCGCATGCTTAGGATAGTTAGGGTTCCACATGTGTTAGCTTAGAACTCTTCTGAAGCAAGATCTCTTAATAGATAGCTATATGAGTGGTGTGCTTTGAGCATTTATCTCAGTCTTTCATTACTACAGTAGATAATATTTCAATTCTCTCAATTAGGGTAAAATTCCCCTCTCTCCATTGGTAATCAAACTTCTTCCAAATCAATAAAAGACTGGTTTGAGAAACCCTAGTGGTCTATCGTCGGCTCAGTAGTGACAAAGAGTGGATCCATTGCATCTATTTGTGTATGCATCACTGTCACCTCCAAGTTCGTACTAACCCCGGGTTGATAAAGTAAAGTTGGTAGCCCCAGGAGTTGTAACATTCTTGTTGCAATACTAGTGCTCATCACATTTCCTTTTCAAATATTGTATGCACACCTACATTATCCATATCACTTATAGATATTAGGTTTCTAGTTATATTTGGAATACGTATAACCATAGGGAGAGTTCTAATCCTTCTATCTTAAGCAACAACTTGACCCTTCCACATCCTACAATTTTGGTTGTTGAGTAGCTTCCTAGGAAAACATCACTTACTTTGTACCTTTTGTATTCATAAAACCACTCCTTATGAGGAGTCATATGAACTGAAGCACATGGGACAATCATTAGGGGAATTCTTGAGTAAAAAATGGGCCTCAAAATGAAAAATGTGGTAGCAAAACCATGTTTAAAAGAATCAATAGGATCAAGATGATGATGTCATCGCCCAAAGTAAATATTTTGGAGGGAAAAGAAGAAAACTACATTTTTTAATCATATTTTCGAGTTATCTCATATGTTTACTCAAATTTCAAGTAAGGTAACTCATTAGATGCATAATTAGATTCTGCATCTAATGAATGCTTACTCTCCATACTTGTGAGTAGACCCACACTAAAAAAATTGAATATACATAAGAAAGCCATGTTTCTTCAACCTATAAGGAGATCATATGAAAATACAATTAATAAGTTATTTTCTTTCATTTCCTTTAAAAAATTATCACGCCCTATTTATTATTTTTAGTATTATTATTTTTTTCCTTATGAGACCCATTTTAGACCTCAAAATTCCCCTAACAAAGTCATAAATCATGATCTAAATGTGTACTTCTAGATGCCAATCCATAGAGGCTTTCATTTCTATGGAAGAGGCATCATAAGATCCCTCACTTTCATCAATATTCTTAGATATATTATAATCTTTCTTATAATGTCCAACTTTACAACATTTCCTTTTAGATTGTTTTGAAGACTTCTATCTACCCCTTAATGACTTATTTTTCCTCTCCTTGGGATGTGCTTTTATAGATAAAACATTCTTGGCCACACCCTCCCTGGATTTTTTCCATGTTTCCTTTGATAACAAGGGTGTAACTATATCCTCAAAATTCAATATGGATTGAGTAGAAAACTAATTTCTACAACCACATTATCCTAAGAGTTTGGAAAATAACATAACATTGTAATACACTTATCTTCTTCCTCCATCTTAAAATCAAAAAATACAAGTTGATGTACTATAGTATTAAATGTATTTAGATGCTTTGTCATACCTTCCAACCTCCATCCTAAGATGATATAACTTCTTTTGAAGAAACAACTAGTTCACCAAGGACTTTGACCAATACAATTCCCTAACTTTTCCCATGACTTCTTTGTGATATATTCTCTAGAGACATTAAAAAACAACATATTTGAGAGGCAAAGTCAAGTTGTACTTTTTCCCTTCCTTTCTAGCATCTCTTAGTCTTATTTTGACATAACAATAGGTTTGTACATGGATCCACAAAAACCCACTATTCTCTATCTATAAGAAGATATTCCATATTTAGCTTCCATAACTAGAAGCTTTGGCAATTAAACTTCTCTATTTATATTATTGAATTTCTTTCTATTGTTTCTTTAATCTTGATTCACTATGTAATACTCCCACTTAAGATCATGTTTATCACAGATCCAAGATGCTCTAGCTTCAAAGAACGAGCTCAACCCTAGAAATAAAGGCATCATCTTGAAGCCAATAACATAACTTTGACACCAAATGAAGATTCTAATAAACCTATGTAAAGAAAGAAATAATAACATAATCTAAAACATAAGAACAACAATGGCATACACATATAGTCCATAGAGATTTATCTTGGAAACCCTTAATTGGGAAAATATTGTAATTGAGAGTTGCATCTCTCTTTATCTCATTATACTAGCCTCTCCATTCACAATACAATGTTTAGGTATTCCACATCTTAAATAAATCATGCTATGTCAACCAAAATTAGATTATGACTCTAATTCCTTAAATATACTTAGTTTACAATAGGCTAAAAAAACCATTAATTAAAAAAAAAAAATAGAATATGAATAATGGACCTAAAAAGCTCAATCCAAAAGAGTGCAAAACATACAAAAAACAGACCCACCTTGGACACCCTTTGTGCTAGGATAATACTAAGTTACCTACAATGAGTAAACCATATGTCCAACGCGCAGCTATCTTCAAACCTAGCTTGTGGAGGGACGTTCATGTGGTATGGAATTATGGCCAGGATGCCACAGATTGTAGATAGAGGGGCATATGATTCATTCATCACAAACCTATGAATAATAACAACATTGTTCGAATGCTTTTCCTCATGCTATAGAGCAAGAATATGCTTGGAAAATTTCACATAAAAGCGTTACTTTTCTCTCTCAACTTTAGTGATTTTGGTCTCAACCTACATCTTCCAAGCATTAAGTTTTTTAGTTGAGTTGGAGATTGTTTAACCTTGAGGAAGGACAATTCCATTAAGTAGAGGAATATAGACCTTTAAATTTGCAATGTTCTTTGGGTAATGAAAAAAACTGTGTGCCAAAGAGAATTGGAACAATTCATAAGAAAGTGAGCTTGACTTTAGACAAGATAAGGAGAAGGATGACAACCATGCAATCTGGCAGTAGAGGGGAAACATAGAAACATATATGGAATGAAAAAGCTCAATGAAATGTACAATAATAATGAAGGCAGGGGGCAAGGGGAGAGGAAGAGGTTCAATGTAAATCAATTATGGTAAAGGTGGTCATCGTCATCTCAAGGCATTTGGTAAGATCAAATTCCAATTTGACATAAAACATTATGGATGTTTTATCATGAAGGAAGTGAAATATCCAGTTAGGAAATCCCTACTTGTTGGAGATTAATGTCACATGCTTTTGGATGCAAGGATGATGTGTAGTGCATATGTCACCTCTTTCTTTAGTAGATATGGTTGATAAGTCTAGGAATGGAGAAGCAAGATTATGACCATGAGGTTGACCTATCAATGTAGCATGTGTTACCATCATGGAGTTAGGAATAGGGAGCCTCACTTTTAACTCTCCAACATAGCACACAATCTTCCATTAAAATCATTGGCTTTTTTGGGTAGCAGAGGTCCCGCGTAACAATTTTGGGGCTGAGAGCTCGAAGTAGGATAAAGATATGGTAAAACTCTGAAATATGCGGAGTGCGAAATGGAAACAGTCGAGTCAAAGGGTTGTCCGCCCAAGAAATAATATAGAATAATAGGAAGTAAGTCAGTCTGTAGACCATAGGAAGATATAAATAAAGCGAGGCTCTATGGGTAGAAAGTAGCTTTTTGGTATGAAATATTGGATCTGTTATGTAATGGGTTGTTGAGAAGAAGTTTTGAAGCATCTGTAAGTTCGAGTCAAGGGTTTTGGGTAGTAGATAGAGGCTCTGTAGCTGTGTACGCAGAGGCTTGGAAGAGTCTGCAGTTGTGGGCACGAACCCCTGCAACTGAGTGCGCAGGGTAGATCTGGATGTATTAGTGAAGAAAGTGAATAAAGATAAGTTGCTTCTAAAATTCTATGTTGAATATGAACTATCACGAATCTGGCTAATGTATGGTTAATATAACTGTTTGATCTATGCGTGTATGCTCATGGTATGAATTTATGTGAATCTGCATCTATTCTAAGTGCGCGAACTGGCTAATTCTATTAAATGTTTGCTTAAAGACAATAAAATGTAGAATCTATAAATAGCACATTAATAAGTATCAAGGAGTATTCTGGCACTGGATCTGCGCGAAACAGAGTGGCGCGAAGCCATGAAACGGTGCACGAAACGTCCAGACCACATCAAGACATCCCAAGGGTTCGGAAACCTGGTTCCAGCACCCTCCCCTGCTACCTCGGGTTAGACCTCAGTCCGCGCTTCACTAGCTGTTGCCGAAAAGGTCGGTAGCTGTGGGATTTTCTTGGTTAAATAATTCTTCCGAAACTAGGTCAGGCCCATATAAGCCAACAAATGGTTCCATTGCTAGGACAAGGATCTGCCTAAGGGGTGTTTGATGTGGAACGCAGGGACTCTATAGAGAAAGAATTGAAGAATCGAAGGGACCAGAAGCAGTAGCAGTTCAAAGCACATTGACAAGGTTGACAATGACAAGCACGATCCAGCTACCAATATTCAAAGGAATAGGAAGCGAAGATCCAAAACAATTTTGGTTCATGTTAACATCAGTATGGAATGCACATAGAATTACGGATGAGAATATTAGAAAGGCTACCTTAGTTAGCGGGCTGCAAGACCGAGCGCTGACATGGTATATAAAGTACTCAAGCACTAACTCGAATGTGGGGACAACGAATATCCAGACAGAACTAAAGAAAGAGTTTAGCTGGCCGAAGTCAGAAACACATTCGGTCATTGGGTTTAAAGAGATAACGATGCTTCCGGGTGAAACCCTGTGGGATCTGTATCAGAGGTTAAAAAGCACAATTCACGAGGCGAACATGACATTGACGAATGCATAACACTGTGCGTGGTTTGTGGTGTCATTGACACCACATCTGAGGACAATGCTATCACAGCAAATGATCTCAACCCAAGCCAAAGCATTATAAACCACGATGAGTTTGCACGAAACCCCAATACAGGATCCGAGGTTAGGAGTTCAATAAATGCACGCGCAGATACAAAACGTGTGTTTAGAGATGCAGTGGTTAAAACAAGAACAGGCACCTCGCCTAGGAGCCCGGGAAGAAGTATGGTGTATAAAGTGCCAGAGCTAGGGTCATGATAAAGATCACTGTTTGGTTTTTGCAAACTATGTGGTAGCAGGGGGACCAACGCCATTACTACCAGAGGCACAGGCAGGGCCGAGTGTGGAGCTCGCACTCTAGTGCGCGATATGTCAAGAGGGAGGAAAGCATGCCACAGACAATTGTCATCTATTACAGAACATGAGACAAGCCCCCCCCAGTGGCTGTTTTGCAACTTTTGCAGATCGGTGGGTCATGAAGAACAAGGCTGCCATAGTTATCAACATATGATGGACCAATCACCTGCCTACAAAATGCAGACTAAAGTGTGAGGTCAAGATCTAGCCGCAGCAATAGCGCACGGTGGGTTCCAGGGACGTGGACGAGGACGGGTTGGAATGGGGCTAGGAAGGGGTCGCTGGATAAGGGGGCGAGCTTACGGTTGATGTTGGATACTTGCCGACGACACCAGATTGTGCTAAACCTAAAGAAGTGTACTTTCCTCGTCCCCTTCGGAAACCTGCTTGGCCATGTGTTTTGTAAGCAAGGCCTGATGGTGCATCTGGCAAAGATCACTGTAATACTCAATCTGCAAGCACCGCAAAGTGTCAAAAAACTACACGCCACACTAGGACACAAGGGCTACTATCGTAAGTTCATCAAAAACTATGCCCAGATAACGACTCCAATGGAACAGTTGCTGAAGAAGGATGCTACTTATTGTTGGAATGAGGAATGCAACAAAAGTCTGGAAATGCTTAAGGTAAATATGGAATCTGCCTCTATATTGGTCTTTCCAAAATGGGACATAGAATTTCATGTGCATGTTGATGCATCATGTATCGCGCTGGGTGCGGTACTCACTCAAGAAGGAGCGGAGGGAATAGATCACCTGATTGCGTTTGCCAATCGCTGGTTGTCAAAAGCTGAGATACTCCACCACTGAGCGAGAGGGATTGGTGATGGTATACGTGCTTCAAAAATACCACCACTATCTACTCGACAGCAAATTTAAGATGTATACTAATCACTCTGCGCTAAAATACCTAGTGAATAAGCCTGTGTTGGGGGGGCGAATTTGTAAGTGGTTGTTGTTATTCCAGGAATATGACTTCGAGGTCATCATAAAGCCGGGACGTCTAAATGCAGGTCTGGATCACCTGTCCCGAATTGAGACCGGCGAAAAGCCCACAAATTTAGAGGACGGATGTTTTTGGGAAAACTAGTGTATTTTTGAACAACTAGCCCTCTAGGTTTGGCAGCTACCCTAGAAATAATAGTTTAAAGCAATTCACGATTCTTCTATGTATAACAGCTAAGAGAAAGACAAAGGGACCAACCTGGAACTTCCGCTTATTCCCTTGCTTGATCTCTCTCCCCCTTGAAAGAGCTTGCAACTCCTCCCCATACTTATCCCGCTTGGAGAGTACCTGTAGAGACATAGTAACAAAGAACCATCAAAGCATCTTAATCTATTATATCATAAGCATTACAAAATTAGATGTATAATGAACATATAATAGCATTCACACATAAGAACATTCACGATTGCACAATCATATGGAAGAAAACTTGAAAAACTTTATTAAATAGAAGGGAGAATTACAACCCAGTTGTCTGATCCAGCATCATCCTCCCAGCATCAATCCCTCTTCACCTGATGAAATAGCAAGATCACACCAACAATACAATGCTCTTTCCTCAAATACAAACTATCAACACTTCCTTGCAATTCACAAAATTCCAGCCTCTAGATCTCTTAGATGAGGGATCCATTTATAGATGTGTCCAAGGGTGTGAGTCATCTCTGGGGTTTTGATTAGTGTCATTCCAGTTGTTACATTTGGTTCCACTTGGAGATTTCTTGGATCTCTTACTCATCCTTGGGAAAATTCAGAGAGGCAAGTGTCATAGGAGAAGTTTCTAGAAGATTCCATGAGCATCCACTTAGCAAACTGTCTCGGACATTTGTCCATCCTCATCCATCGCACCCTACAGAAGGCCTAATCAGTATGTATCGCACCTAAGCAGTCTACCGCTCAATATCGCACCTGGCTAGTGTAGCAGTCAGTATGGTTCAATTTGGGCCACTTCTGGATGATTTTTTAGGTGGAACTTTTGGGGAATGATGTAATCAGATGACCATGTTCTTTTAGGGTATGAAATAACTCTTTTAGGGGTTGAAGAGCCCTATTTTATCGACATATAATATTGGGGTTGAAGTGCCCAAATATGTCTATAACAGTTGCCCCCTAAAGCATGAAGTCGTAAATCTTGATGTCAGGTGAAATGCTTTATCATGAGGATCTGAGGTTTCGAACTGGAAGGTGACCTGTATAAGATACAACACAATACATCATCATAATATAATTTTCATGATCTAGTTGAGGTGTGCATTCCCATGCTCAGCTTTATAAATTCATTTTCATGTACATAGATCAGATAGTCGTCTGTAGATGTAAACTGGTGATTCTTCAGATGTAGAGTCATCATCCTTGGTTCGGATGACCATTTGTGCAACTTCTTTGTACATTTTATGTCTTTATATCCCTGAATATATCGCAGCCCAGATGGATGAAAGTAGATTCGGGGTCTTCAAACTCATTCAATCCTCGCCGGAAGTACAAGTCAATCCATGTGAAGAGATGTTCTGAAGTCCAACATGGAAAAATATTGCCTGATTACCAGCCAATAATGTGGGTTGTTAACAGACGCAATAGGAATCATCGATAATGATAATGACCCTCAAGGTACTACAGTACAATTCACGTGGTGTGAATATATGATCCAATGTCGAACACGACACAAAATCTTTTGGTGGAAGGCCATTGATGTCAACCTATCACCAGAAGTGAGAAACTTACCATTGAGGCATGCAAGCTGAAAAGTACTGAAAGGGGTGTTTCTAAGTCAACTTCTTGGATAATGTGTTGATGTTGACAAGAAGTGATTGGTCGTAGGAGGGCCTTGATGTATCCCACATCTACGACATGAAAAGAAAAAAATGATTTTCTGGAGGTGAAAACAATCTGACGACACAAGGTTCAGGAATGGCGGTCATGAAAAATGAAGGTTGAAGGTATTGTAGTGGATGAGGCATTAACCGGGTTTGTGGTTTCTCAACTGAATGACTTCTCTTGAACATGTCGGCGACACTGAGATGGATTGGTAGCGTTAACCTCAAAAGATGGATGGTGTGGAAGACCAATCGTTAGATGACCGGTGAACGAAATAACCCAACCCGACTCAATAATGGTGGAGTGAAAGTGTCATGTTCAAGAGCGACCTGCTACCATAAATTTCTTCAAGTTTTTTCCCTTTTTCCCTAGTCATTGCTGACCAGTACCTCTTTATTTTTGTCAAGCTTGAGGAGGATAACATATGCTTGTTCTATAATTTTCCCTTCGGACAAACCTATCGCTATGTTTTAACGAGTCTAGAAATAGTGAAACTCGTTCTTGTCTAGAATGGACAAGTTTGTCGCTATTGCTTTAACGAGTTTAACGACAAGGATAACTCGGTCCTTTTCATGTTTAAAGAGTTTGAAAAGGGGTGAAAAGGGGACTCTGTCTCATTTAGAATGGACAATTTTGTCACTATTGCTTTAACGAGTTTAACGATAAGGATAACTCAGTCCTTTTCATGTTTAGACAGTTCGAAAAGGGACGAAAAGGAAACTCCAGAAGTTCTTTTTCATAGAATAATCCCTTGGTCCGAAAAAGGATAAAATAATATTAAAGGGATGACTTTTCCGATCTCTTTAACGAGCCGAAAAAGACTAGCGCTCGAACTTTTTTTGTGAGATAATCCCTCGGGTCCGAAAAAGATTAAAATATACAAGAGAGATGGCACTTCCAATCACTTTAACGAGATGGAAAGGCCAATTTCTCGAAAATCTTTTCATATTTAATGAGTCTTAAAAGGGTTTAAAGGAGACTCGGTTTTGAGGAACGACTGGTGTCTAGGGTAGAAATTGGTTCCAAGTAATCTTGGAACTTCTCAAAACATGGTAGTTTCTGGGAAGGGGTTGGCTAATAAGACCACTCATCGCAGCTGTTCCTCAAAAAGGGTAAACAACCAAGTGGAAGCGTATGATTGGCCAAAAGAATGGAGGTGATGGGAGGTATACAACCAAGGCTCAAAAGGTTGATAGCATGGAAATCACAAAGGTTAATTACCATAGGTGGGTTCATTTTTTAATGAGCTTGAACCATGGGGGAACTATGCTCGGGTTTTGGTTTCATGTTTTTTTATGTAAGCTAGAAATGCCAAAATTAGAAGGCTAGAAACGACAAAACTAAAAAGCTAGAAATGACAAAAGCTAAAAATTGAAGATGAAATTGAAAATGATTTGCATGCCCCCAACATGATGAAAAGGAGAGTCTCTAGCAGCCATATGGAAATTACTGTGGTTAGGTAGGATGGTTTCGTCCACAGAATAGACAAAACACTTCCTTGGCTTCGTCCACAGAATAGACAAAGGTGAATGGTGTGTCAGACCAATCACGTAACCTACAGGGAAACTTATCTTTTCAGCTGGGTTTGTCAGCAAAATAGACAAGGTTGCATGCCCCTTAAGCTTCGTTACATTCACCAGACTATTCATGGAAATCAAGTGGATGGAATGAAGGTTCAAGAGATATAGCTGATGTAAAAGGACCATTTAGGGATGATGATTGACTTGGAGCTATGCTTGGGCCTAGAAATGAAAGCTATTCAATGGTGACAATCTTGCCTTCATGTGGGAAACACATCACTTGGAAGAGTGTTGAAACAATAGCCTCCATGTTATAAACATAGTCACGTCCAAGGAGTAGATTGTAATCTAACGGTCCTGGGACTACCATCACGTTCAGATAAACAGTTTTTCTTCCCAAAGTAATTGGTAATTTAGGAAGGATCCCTAACGGTCGACTGGTTCCTTTGTTAAAGCCTGATAAATTTTGAGTAACAGGCATAAGCGATGGTGAACCGAGCACTTTCCAAGAAATTGAGGAAAGGATACTGACTAATGCCCCTTCATCTATAATAGTGCCAGACACGATCATTTTACGAACTTGTACTATGATCCAGAAAGGTACATTGGAAGGAAGCCAGGATCTTGCTAGTCAATTCCAATCAAAGGAAGTGACTAGACTGCTTGGAAGGGGCACCGAATAAATGGGAGAAATAACCCCTTGATTTATGAGGGCTGGGGGATTTTCTTCCTGTTGTGAAGGAATGGGCGGATTGCCCCCAAGTTCATCAGAATCTGAAGTAACAACAAGAATTTGAATGGTATCGTTCTCACTCTCTTCAGGAAGATTATGATTTTCTGAAGGTAAAACCGGGTCAACTCTCACCTCGACCTGTTGATTTTGGTCAGGCATATACTCACCATATTTACTTTCAAAGAGAGTGGTTTTGATCGACAGTTGATTTAAGTCAGTTGATTTTTTAACTAGTAAAGGACTTGGAGAGAGTTTCATGTAGCCAGATGGAAGTCGTTGCGGTGATGTAGGACGGTTATCCAACACTCTTTTGGCTTCATCCAAAAAGGGACAAAGGTGAAGGTGATGGTTCCCTTCACATAATTTACATGGAAATCTAACCTTTCTCATCTGTTCATGAACTTTACTATCACTAGTTGAAGGTGTGTTATCAACATGATCTCCAGTAGTTGATGACACAGGATGTTGCAAACGGGGAGACCATTCTCTCAAGATCCGAGGAAAGCAAGGACAATCTCGAGAAAAATGGTCACCTGCACAAACTACGCATGTAAATTTGGCTTTTGAAAGTCTAGTGTGCGGATGTTCACCATATGATGCATGGTTTCCCCCTTGCTGAATTGGATTCTTCTTCTTCTCCTTCCCTTTCTTCTTCTTCTCAGCCACCTGGTTACTAGCATCACTACTTTCACCAAGTGAAGAGGAGGAAGGGGAAGGAGAAACAAATGAAAAAGAAGGCGAAGGGTCAACTTCAGTATCAACTGGAGGCTGATTCGATTGCGGAGGAATTACGGTATTTTGAACCACAGAGGTTGACAATAGCCATACTGGTAGGCCAATGGTAATTCCAGAAAGGGACAATGTGGCCATATATGGAGCACCAATATTTCCCCAAGAAGAAAAAGGATTAGGATTCCCCTCAAAAGGGATTCCTTAATTGGTGGATCCCGAATTTGTCTCCATATATCTCAACCTAAGATTGACTCAGGAATAGGGATGTTATTTTGAATTCAATTAATTTTAATGACGCTTTGACACAACTTTTCTTTTTCAATTTTTAAAGGTCGAGAAAAAGCTAAAGATGACTCTAGTCCCCTTCGATTTTTAATGAGCCTGAAGTGACAAGTGCTCAGATGGATCTTTTCTTTTAAAGAGTCGAAAAGGAATGAAAGTGACTACTCTGGAGAATCTAGACAGAGGGATTACCAAACCAATCACAAAACTGCAATATACACCTTGGTGGTAAATTAAAGAGAAATTACCAAGGACTTATGTACTGCAGCCAATCTTCCTAAATGTTGTGTTCAGTGCATTGCGATCGACAGGGCGGTAGACTCGACTTCCTATGGATAAAGGATATAAACCTATTGTGGTCTCCCACTATATACGTGACGGTACGGGGAGCACAAGCCTGTGCTAGAACTTGTCGTATCAAGGAGAAGGAATCACCCAACCTTTGATGAAAACGGTAGTTACTAGTTTTTATGACGCCAGAACACGTCTCTAGCCTAGACCTCTAGATGTGTTGCGTTAAGTTCCAAAGTGTTGTTAGGTTCATTGAGATTTATTTTAGAGTTGATCTTGTTTAAAGTTTTCCTTTTAATGGTTCACCATGTAATGTTGATTTGGAATTCCTAAAAATGCAATCTACAATGATAAACAATCGCTGTTGATTTTGATCAATGAAAATCCTAGCTACTAGGGAAAGAAGATTACAATTCTTTCTAACAAAGAGCAAAGAGCACACAGTAGTGCATTTTGCTAAACCATATTTCGCACACAAACTAAATGCAAATGAAAATGCATGTATTTTTTTTTCCATTCTCCTTAATGTAAAAATGTCAAAAAGGAAAACCAAATGTAGCAAAGATCTGAAATATTTCTTTCAAAATGACATTTCAACAATTTATTCTTCATAAGAGAAAGGAATACTAAACGACACTTTTCAATTTTGAATGAAAAATGCTTTCGACACTTCGAATATCAACAAATCAAATCAAATACTTGACGAAAAGTTCAATCGACTATTTAGGGAAGGAAGAATCAATGAAACTTCTCTTTTTGACACAAAACGACAATTACGACACTTTTTGTACCAAAGCGACAGATCGATTTAAGCAACTTTCGAAAAAGGATTGTAAATGATGAACAAATACATAAAAACATTTACTAATCCTAATCAATGGAGGTTGATCTATGTGATGCAAGCAGGATTTAGTAAGGAGGCACTGTTCATAAGCAGCAAAACAACTAAATGAAACTGAAAACAAGGACAAAACCCCCCAATTTCTAGAATGGAAATCGGTTCAGTTAGTCATCGTACTTGGGCTTCACAGAAACAGGGATGCATCACACTTTATAGACTCGAGAGGTGTGATGCATACTAGGTCATAGTGATAGACAATGGGATGGGCCAAGGAACACAACTGAAATGGGTTTTGGCTCAGATGTGCAACTATTTTCAGTAAGTTAAGTTGAGCTATGATGGACAGTAAAGAGCAAAGTACAGAGGTAAGTCTTGAGAGGTTACTGAGCTACCAAAAGGGCATCTAGAATGCTTGTAAGCCAAATGTTCAATTCATAAAATAAACCAGATATTGACTAAAGCAGCATTCATCTACTATGTTATTGTAGAGCAAGAGCAGTTCGAAGACTACCTAGCTGACTTCAGGCTCTGTCTATAGTTTATAAAACAAACAATAACAACAAACAAACATCTATTTGGTCCCCAATGGAGTCGCCACTTTGTTTATGGGAAAACTAGTGTCTTTTTAAATGACTAGCCCTCTAGGTTTGGCAGCTACCCTAGAAACAACAGTTTAAAGCAATTCACGATTTATTCTATGTATAACAGATAAGAGAAAGACAAAGGGACCAACCTAGAACTTCCAATTATTCCTTGCTTGATCTCTGCCCCCCTTGACAGAGCTTGCAACTCCTCCCCGTACTTATCTTGCTTGGAGAGTACCTGTAGAAACACAGTAACAAAGAACCATCAAAGCATCTTGATCTATTATATCATAAGCATTACATAATCAGATGTATAATGAACATATAATAACATTCACAAATAAGAACATTCACAATTGCAAAATCATATGGAAGAAATCTTGAAGAACTTTATTAGATAGAAGGGAGAATTACAACCCAGCTGTCTGATCCAGCATCATCCTCCCAACATCAATCCCTCTTCACCTCATGAAATAGCAAGATCACTCCAACAATACAATGCTCTTTCCTCAAATACAAACTATCAGTACTTCCTTGAAATTCACAAAATTCCAGCCTCCAGATCTCTTAGATGAGGGATCCATTTATAGATGTGTGCAAGGGTGTGAGTCATCTCTGGGGTTTTGATTAGTGTCATTCCACTTGTTACATTTGGTTCCACTTGGAGATTTCTTGGATCTCTTACTCATCCCTGGGTGAATTCAGAGAGGCAAGTGTCATAGGAGAAGTTTCTAGAAGATTCCATGAGCATCCACTTAGCAAACTATCTCAAACATTTGTCCATCCTCGCCCATCGCACCCTAAAAAAGGCCTAATCAGTATGAATCACACCTGAGCAGTGTACCACTCAGTATGCATCGCATCGGGCCAGTGTAGCAGTCAGTATGATTCAGTTTGGGCCATTTTTGGATGGTTTTTTAAGTGGAACTTTTGGGGAATGATGTAATGAGATGACCATGTTCTTTAGGGTATGAACAACTCTTTCAGGGGTTGAAGAGCCCTAGTTTATCGACATATAAGATTGGGGTTGAAGTGCCCAAATATGTCTATAACAACGGACAACCGGATGCCCAACTATATGCAGTGTGAGTTGCAGATGGCCATTTTGAAGATATAATCCATTTCTTAACTACAGGAACCACGCCGCAGGGGTATTTTGTGCAGCGGAAGAAGGAATTGGTGATACGTACAACAGACTTTACTGTGATAGCAGGGCATCTCTAAAAAATGGGCAACAACGAAATCTTATGCAGATATGTGCCTGAATTTGAGCGCAGACAAATATTGGCCGAAGCACATGGTGGGGTGGCAGGAGGACATTTTGCAGGTCACGCTACCGCACATAAGATTCTTCATGCAAGACAATGGTGGCCAACCCTACATCAAGATTTGAAATCATACTGTCGAGCTTGCGACGTCTGTCAACGAACCGAGAAACCATTACGGAGAGATGAAATGCCGCTCTAGCCACAGACGACGCTACAACCGTTCAAGAACTGGGAAATTGACTCCGTAGGACCTATCACATTGCAAGGGAAGATAGGCACGCACTATATCATCACCGCGACAAAATATTTGACTCAATGGGCAGAGGCACAGCCGGTTAAGGACTGCACGACTGCGACAACTGTGAAGTTTTTGTTCGAGAATGTACTAACAAGGTTTGGATGTCCCAAAATTCTCATTTTCTAAATGAAACGATTAGCACACTCATTGAGAAATTCCATATATATCACCAACAGAGTACACCATACCACCCGCAAGTGAATGGGACTATTGAAACATTCAACAAAATCTTGGAGACTGCGTTGACCAAAGTCTGTAACACGCAACAAAATGACTAGAACTTACGCATTCCTGTTGTGCTATGAGCATACTGAACCACGTGCAAGAAGTTGATGGGCTAGACACCTTTTGGGTTAGTCTATGGAAAGGAGGCCGTTATGCCTATGGAATACATCACGCCTAGTCTACAGATAGCGGCAATAACAGGTATGATAGACTGCAGAGCTTTGGAGGAACGACTCGCATAACTAGAGGAACTAGAGGAGGAACAGTTTTTGGCTAGATTCCATCAACAAGTATAGAACAACGAGAGAAAGCATGGCATGATCGCCATATCAAGGTGCTCACCTTCAAGGAAAATGTTCTGGTATTACTATATGACAGTAAGTTTGAGAAATTCCCTGGAACACTCCGAATTCATTGGTTATGACCCTATGTCATCAAGGAAGTTACCGATGGGGGCGCGGTTCAACTTGCCAAACTCAATGGAGACCCCTTCCCGAGAAGAGTGAATGGAAATCGCTTGAAGCTCTACACGGGTGGGCTGACCGCCAGACTAACCCCTGAGGGACAATCTCACCACTCCAACTAGTTGAAAGAGAGCACGAGACGATAAAGCAGTCTGGAGGAAAGAGGCGCGATTGCCAGGATACGCGTAAATTTGGCGAATCACAAAGGTCGCGGTTGCGTGGAAAGGAGTGCGCAGATACATTGCTAAGAGGAGAGGTGACCGTTCTTGTCACTATTCATGATAAGATGTCTACATTATGGCAAAAGGGAGTGGGCGGCGAGCAATTAAGAGAAGGGGTACAAGCTAGATATGGAATGAGCTGCCACATATTTAACACAAGGATGCAAGAACAGGCGGGAGCCAATGAATTTGAAATTCGAACTGCTTATAAATTAGAGAGGGGCATTCACCGGGCGACCTAGACTTCTAGAAAACACAAGCTGGTTACCGAGATGGAAATTTTCATTATCTCTGCAAAAGGGGTTAGCCCGAGGGTGGTGATCTGGCTGATGGAAAGCCAGGGCTCTCTGCGGAACATGGTGTTGACATCTGCAGGTGCCATGCAAAGTTCAACATCCATAGTAGGGGATGTACTGGAAAATGGGAGACACGAAGCAGAATTGGTCCGGATGTTGCTGCCTCACCCGGGGGAAGGCTGAAGAACTACAACAAAAAAGAGAAAGGAGGGAAATATGGAGACCACTAGTATAAATACAGCTAATATCTCGTCCCTAAGATAACTTGAGGATTGGGATCACGTAGACAACAACAAGGGTCTTGCAAAATTGCAACACAAGCTGCAGCAAACAATGCGAAGAGCAAATACGAAGCTAGGAAGTGGCTGCGGTGGTACAAGAACATCCCGTATGCGACTCCCCACTCGAGTTAAAATCCTATGAGGGGGTGTTCTGTGTTAACCGAGTAGAGTAGAATGAGCATTATCGGTTGCAAGACTTGGTAGAAACAGCGAAGCAGGAGTCAGACGAAGCATGGTAAGAGACAATGAAGGTGCAGCAGGATGACGATTGTCACTGAAAGGGAGGTGAACCATGAAGCCAAGACAACGCGTCTCACCGCACTGACGAGTGACTCGGGACGAGTCACGATGATTGTGTTGAGGGACTGTTGGGTAGCGGAGGTCCCGCGTAAGGGCTGAGAGACTCGAAGTAGGATAAAGAAATGGTAAAACTCCGAAATATGCAGAGCGCGAAATGTAAACAATCAAGTCAAAGGGTTTTCCACCCAAGAAATAATATAGAATAATAGGAAGTAAGTCGGTCCTCGGACCATAGTAAGATATAAATAGAGCAAGGCTCTATGGGTAGAAAGTATTTTTTTGGTATGAAATCTTGGATTTGTTATGTAATGGGTTGTTGAGAAGAGGTTTTGAAGCATCTATAAGTTCGAGTTGAGGGTTTTGGGTAGTAGATAGAGGCTCTGCAGCTGTGTGTGCAGAGGGCTAGAAGAGTCTGCAACTGTGTGCGCGGACCCATGTAGCTGAGTGCACAAGGCAGATCTGGATGTATTAGTGAAGAAAGTGAATAAAGATAAGTTGATTCTAAAGTTCTGTGTTAAATCTGAACTATCATGAATCTGGCTAATGTATGGTTAATATAACTGTTTGATCTATGTGTGTATGCTCATGGTATGAAGTTATGTGAATCTACATCTATTCTAAGTGCGTGAACTGGTTAATTTTGTTAAATTTTTGCTTAAAGACCATAAAAGGTAGAATCTATAAATAACGCATTAATAAGTATCAAGGAGTATTCTGGGACTGGATCTGCGCGAAGCAGAGTGGCCCGAACCCACATAACGGTCCGTGAAACCTCAACACCACATCAAGACATCCCAAGGGTGTGGAAACCTAGTTCCAACACCCTCCCCTGCTACCTCGGGTGAGACCTCAGTCTGTGCTCCGTGGGCTATTGCCGAAAGGGCCGGTAGCTGTGGGATTTGCTTGGCTAAATAATTCTTCCGAACCTGGGTCAGGCCCATATAAGCCAACAACTTCTTTATTAGCCATTTTGTTTTCCAATCCAATTAAATGCCTCCTAAATTAAATAAGATGCCTCCTTGAATGTATAGGAATGAGCTTCATCCTATGCTAGGTATGATTGAGAGAAGGCTTCCCCTCATGAAACACTTAGAATGGTGGTGATTGATTCTACTTTCAAAGACATTTTCTCTCTTCCCAACTCTTTTAGGGGTTTCACTCCTTAGTACATTATGAGAGTATTTATTTTAATGTTGGCTGCATTACTTATCTCCAAAGGGACTCTACAAGTCATTAAAATGTATCGTAATGATTATTGTTTGATCTCAACAATGATAAGGGGGTGGGATTTGATTCACTTATGTGTGAACAAGGAGTGCATTGCAAGCCTTATATATTTAATCACTACCTCTAGGTGCACCGATGGAAATTGAAAGGGTTTAGACCAACTCTCATAGAAATTGAACCTTACTCAATGGTGAAAAATCCCCATTCATCACCATGTATCCAACCCCTTTACACTAAATTTTTTGCTAGCTCAAGATTGGAAATAATAATAAAATAAAAATGAAATTTAATATCTTTTATTTATTTTTGTAAAATGATTAAATTGTAAAACAAACTTTAAGAATTTTGAACCTAAGTATTTATATTAATACAAGGATAATCACCTCATTGCTTGCCACTAGACCATACTTTCATGCACTACAACTAAGATCTTTTAAAATGAAAGTTATTTGGAGTGCTTAATTGATCAAAGATCAATAAGCACCAAGGAATGCAACAATAAATGTATTATGCTAGGGAGTATACAACATATATTTCATATATTGTCACACTATTGGATGTATATTGTTGGCCTAATTAACGAGGGGTTGAAATGATGATGGCAATGACGATAATAACTTTTAGATTAAGTTCATTTATAGGGTCAAAACAATGTGAGAGTGAATAAAAAAACCAAATTAAAAACCCTAGATTACTTATTTAGGTAGTTGGTAGATGTGAATTTAGATGTAACTATTTTTATTTATGATTCCATGAATCAAATTGTGATTAAAGACTTTGACAATGTTACATAAAGGGCATCTTAAAATGAAATTATTTTATCTTTAATCTCCTCTAAATTGCATAGACACCTTTTTTCCCTAAAAGGTTATTTGAAAAGCCCATTTACCTTCTCTAAATTACATATGTTACAATGTTTTTAACTTTCTCTTAATTAAGTAGATTATAGCTTGTGTGGGCCTAATGGTTAAGAGTACGTGTTTCCTCTTAAGAGGTCACAGGTTCGAAACTAGAGGGGAGTAGAGTATATACACCTCCATGAAATTTATTATTCAAATCATTGTGTAGAGGCGGGTCCCTTGTCCCATAAACAAGGGGCGCTCAAAGACCTATTTGATGTTTGGCCATAGATTACAGTGCTATTAAAAGAGGGTCTGAAGGGCCACATATTTCTGCCTATTTATAGATGTGGCATTTTATTTTCCTTTTTCAAACTCCACTTCTCATAACTTGTTGATTTTGGAGTTTTAAATGTATAAATTCTATAGTAAATACCTCTAATTTTACGTAATTTGGTCTTCATTACAAAATTTCAAACATATAAAATGAAAATTAGCCTACACTAGGGTCATGGTCCTTGTCCTCAATATGTAGAATTACTAATAGATTATTTGTTGAAATGTGGCAACAAGAATATTCCAATTTTAATTTGTCCTTGAATTAAAATTCGAATTTAGTCTCACCAGCTACTTGAAAAATAATCAATTAATTCATCTTGAGTTAGTTAGTTGGAAAAATTCAAGCTAGAAGTCTTTGTGAAGTCATGCAACAGTTTTCCCTTAAATTAAGGAGATTATCCCTTAATTAAGGAGATAAGGATGAGTTGTATTTGAGTTGTAATTAGTTAGCTCAGTTAATAGAGTTAAGTCCAGTTAAATTAGTTCCAAACAGTTTGAGGAACTAATTGTGAGTTCACTTAGTAAATGCATGTGTGCATCAAACTACTGTACTCCAGATAACTGAAGATTCTCTCATAAATAACTCATGCATGTTAGTTTAGACAAAGACGCAGTTGAGATTAAAGGCAAGGACAATGTACTATCAGTTGCAAGAATTTTCCTATAAGAATATCTCTTGCATGCAGAAGGAATTCATTCCTTGAGATTTGCGCAGCTTTACAGGGCATTGGAGCAGTCTGTGAGATCAATATCACACAAGGTTACAGCTAGAACACCCAGGGAAAATAGCACAAGGAAATAGGAGGCTTGGAGGGCATAGGAGAAGGCATATGAGCAGTCTATTCTGTCTATGAGCAGTGTGGAGGATTGTATTGAGAGTTGGATAGTTGTGAGAGCTAAAGATGTGTGTAATCCTGAGATATTTCCACTTGTATGATAATACAGATAGCGGGGTTTTTAGCTGAGGCTTTCCCCTAAGTATTCTTTTGTGTTTCATGTGTATTGATTCTTCTTCTTTGTTATATGTGTTCCACTTGATCTTGCTCAAATATATTAAGCTTCCACAAGTTTGATTGAAGAAGTAGATTAAGTATTTTGCTTTAGTTATATTGCATAATGATCTGAATTAGATCCAAGAAAATTTCAAAGTTCTATGACTGTATCAAATCATGGCAGACTTCAAAAACTTGTGGACAAGGAGCTATCAGGAAGACCTCTGGACAGTGGCAGTTTGCAGCTAGCAAGGAACAACGAGGACCTCGGTCAAAGCGCATTGACCGAGGCCCATGGAGACCGCACAGGGTGCAAACTAGCAGTTAGGAAGTCCAGATCAGAAAATAGAGGTTGTTTCTGATGCGCGATTAGCGCGGAAAAACCCCTTGAGAAGGAAAGGCCCCAAGTGCTCGGTCATAAGGAAAGCCGAAAAACGGTGGGAAAAGCACTAAAGCTAAAGGCGGGTCTCACACTCCTAAATTGGCAGAATATCAGAGGCGTTTTGGGCAGTAAGTGGAATTGTCAGGAGACCCAACGATTCCATACAGCAAATGACGTGTGTCTAGTGGATGAGAGACAAAACCACCTCTCATCGCAGGCTAACGTCCGAGCAAGTCAACCGCGCAATATGAACGATAACCGTAGGATCTGGAGGACCCAGATCTAACGGCGGAGATTGTGCCCGATGGGAGACCAAATCTAGAGGGAGAATTAAGCGACGACATATAAAAGTCTGAAGTTCGATTTGACCACTGAGTTTGCGGATGAATCATTACACAAAGTAACTGAAATACCAAACCGTTTGAGGAAGAGCTGGCGTAGTTCGTGAGAGGACAAGTGGCCACTTCCCTGTGAGAAGTTACACAGTGGCAATGACACAGAGGTAGGGAACTCCAAGAGAACAGCAGCAGGCGATCCGAAGAGGCAGAAGAGGAAATGAACAGTCATGCGACATATTGGCTTTAAGCCATGAACAAACAGAAAACAAAAACAAGCGAGACAGAAGGCTTGAAGAAAGAAAAAAGCACTGTCAGAAAGAAGAGAACAGTGAAGAAGGAGACATAAGAGACAGAAGCAAACATAGAGAGCCAAGCTGACCTGCAGAGCTAAGGCAACATTGAGCAGATAGAAGGCTTGAGAGGTTCAAGCAATCCTTGTGAGGATATCTGTCGAGAATTGAGTACCAAATTAGACTCATCCCATCAAGACCAATTTGAGGTCGAGACTTGGTAAGCAAGAGTTTGTGCACTCTAGTGGCTTGGGGAATCCAAGAACCACCCTACTAAGCATCATCTGCTTCAGGAGACTCAATTTGAGCTCCTCATTGTAAAACTCTGCTTTGAGGACACAATAAAAGAAGGCCACCAATGAAAGCTAGACCGGATACGTAGCCCAGGAGGATTGGGTGAACTCCATATTAATTTGTTGTGTTCCTGCATTTCGCTTACTGTGTTTCTCTTATTGTTTTCCATTTGCCAGTGTCTGTTTATTTTGCAATATTATTGATCCATTGCCTAAGATAACATAGACACACACTAGCACATGAGTATGTAATACCTTCATTCATTAATTAATTAACTGAGGTCACTCACGAGTGATTTTCAAATCAAGTGGTATCAAAGCTCTAGGCTGTTAAGGTTAGACAAGCTTGTGTTGGTTTTAATTGTTGAATGCTAACTAGATCAAAGCTCAAATTAGGAGTAGGAGAGTTGGTCGAAACTAATCCAGAAATTGGGAGAGTCTATCCTCAGAAGACAATGTCAGAAGAAGGTTCTATGGGGCTAGACCCTAAATTCATAGATAGTTTTGTAGCCATAAGGTCCATGGTAGAGGAAATGTATAAGGACTTTAGAAAACATAAAAATGAAGATTCATCAGGCTCCAAACAAGACAAAGGAGAAGATGAGTCTCTCCTCCATGACCACTCAAAAGGCAAAGGGAAAGACAAAATCTTTCTCACACCTCCTAATAGCCCTGAACATAAAAAGAAGGCATATTTGATTAAATTAGATGTTAAATTTGATTTACGTATATATGATGGAGAGTTGAATGCAGGAAAGCTGGACAATTGGATTAGACAAATTGATGTTTATTGCAAAGTGCAGAGTATTAATTCGGACAAGAGCAAGATTCAGCTGGCAAGCCTACACCTTGGAGGCACTGCCTTGGTTTGGTGGGAAGGCAGGACCCAAGCTGACATGAAAAGACATGGTAAGACCATTTCTGCCTGGAGTGAATTTGTTTCTGCAATCAAAAAGCAGTTCTATCCATTGGCCTGCATGCAGCAAGCCATGATGAGCTGGAAAACTCTTCGACATTTGAAAGGGTAAAGTGTACAAGGTTACACCCAAGAATTTAGGAAGAGAGCATTGATTCTAGGAATCTCATTAGACTCACCTAAGACTCTGTTGAAGTACATTGGTGGTCTACACAGCTACATCAGGCACACTATCCTCATGTTTAATCCCACTACAATAGATGAGGTATATGTACAAGCTACTCATTTAGAAGCTAGAGGAAAGAATGGAAGTCCAGAAGTTGGGGGATCATCCCAACCCACTGCAAGCAAGAATAAGGAGAAAAGAAAGCAGAAATGGAAAGCAAGGAAGGCTAACACTGCACAGAAGAGAAAGTCTTCATGCACTCATTGTAAGAAGGATGGGCATGATGATGAACGCTATTGGATTCTACATCCGGAGCTGAGACCTAAGAAGTTCGAGGGCAAGAAGAAGAAGACTGCTACAGCTATTTAGAAAGATTTGGGGTCGGACTCAAGAGATGAAACAACTATTGCAGCCACAGGTATAAAAGGTAAGAATTCTAAAGCATCTACTAGTAATTCTGTACAATCTACTATTGATGAAGAAAATGAGAGAAAAAGACATGATCTTTTCCATATTCGAGTTATTTCCAAAAATCAAAAGATTGATACTTTGTTTGATAGTGGTTCACAAGTAAATTTAATTTCTGAAGCAATTGTAAAGAAGTTGGGATTAGTGACTACACCTCACAAGAAACCATACCCATTAGGATGATTAAATGATAGAGCACAACTACAAGTGACTAGACAATGCAAACTCAAGTTTTCTTTTGCGTCAACATTTGTAGATGAGGTTGAGTTAGACATAATTCCTTTGGATATATGTGGAATTGTTTTAGGAAGTCCTTACTTGTATGACATAAAAGCTATCTTCTATAGAGCTAAGAACAAATATCTACTTGTTAAAGATGGAATCGAATACTTTGTAAGAGCTCATAAGCTCAAGAATAATTATACTTTCATAAACTCAGGGCAGATCAAACAGATGATAAATTCATGCAAACAATTCTTACTGATGGTTGTAAAGGAAAAGAAACCCGATAAAACCAATGTATTTGAGGGTTGTAATGCTAAACAACACGCTGGCTAGAAAAAGTTGTTTCAGAGTATGATATCTTGTTTCAAGAACCTAAAGGTCTGCCACCAAAAAAGGAAATAGTCCATGATATTATTTTGCAGCAGGATGCTCCATTGCCTAACATTGGAATGTACAGGGTGTCCGCTTTAGAGAATGCTAAAATCAAGAAGCAAGTGTAGGAATTGCTCGAGAAGGGGTTCATCAGACCTAGCACATCACCATGTGGGTCACCAATCATTTTGGTGAGGAAGAAAGATGGCTCGTGGAGAATGTGCATTGATTACTGAGCACTAAATAAGATAACAATCAAAAATAGTTATCCCCTTCCTCGCATAAATGATATTTTAGATAAATTGAAAGAAGATGTTTATTTTTCCAAGCTAGACTTGCATAGTGGATATTACCAGGTCAGAGTTGCAGAACAAGATGCATGGAAGACTGCTTTCAAAACAAAGCAGGGATTGTATGATTGGCTAGTTATGCCTTTTGGCTTAACTAATTCTCCTGCTACTTTCATGAGATTAATGAATGATGTACTCAGACAATTTCTTGATGATTTGGTTATTGTGTATCTGGATGACATTATGATATTTAGCAAAACATGGGAAGAACATTTAAAGCATGTTAAGCAGACACTAGATGTTTTGAAAAGAGAAAAACTTTAAGTTAAACTCTCAAAATGTGAATTTGGCAAAACATCTCTGAATTATTTGGGACATATAGTAGGGGGTGGTGAATTGAAGATAGATCCCTCTAAGGTGGCAGTCATTGTGAATTGGCCTAACCCAAATTTGCTACAGAAGTTAGAAGCTTCTTAGGAGCAGCACAATATTGGAGAAAGTCCATTTCTAACTTTTCCTTAATTGCAGCTCCCTTACATGCTTTAACAGTATTGAACAAGGTGTTTCAGTGGGGAGGAAAATAGCAGAAAGCCTTCGAAACCTTGAAAGAAAAGATTAGTACAACACCTGTACTAGCACTGCCTGATCTTCAAAGACCATATGAGATCCAAATGGATGCCAGTGACTATGCCATGGAAGCAATGTTGACACAGCATGGTAGACCCATATGTAATCATTCTGAGACATTTAATTTTGCAGTAGTTAACTATCCTACATATGGTAAAGAATTGTATGCATTAGTACAGAGTGTGAAAAATTGGAAGCATTACTTAATGGGCAAAGGGACAGTAATACATACTGATCATCAACCACTTCAATATCTACACTCCCAAACTAAGTTGCAGCAATCAAGGCACTATAGATGGATGGGTTTTCTACAACAGTTTCATTTATTCATCAGATATAAAAAGGGCATACACAATAAAGTTGCAGATATGTTATCCAGACCCATTATAAATGCATCTACTATACTTAAGCATAATTTTATGTTACATGAGAGCTACATTGAACAATATGCTCAAGATATAGATTTCAAAGATGCATATGCAACTTTAAGTTGAGGCAAATGAGTAGAAGAACTGGATTATCATGTAAAGGACTGACTCCTATATCATTGTGGGAAACTATGCATTCCACAAACTGAAAGAGTAAAGATAATTTGAGAAGCACACACTTCTAATATCATGTCACTTTGGGGTAAGTAAAACAGTTGCATAGCTGCAAACATTTTGTTATTGGCCAAAAATGAATGAGACAGTTTCTAGACATTTAAGAGGGTGTACTATATGTGCTAAAAGCAAGCCCATCAATAGAAAACTAGGCTTGTACACTCCATTACCAGTCCCTTCTCACCCTTAGGAAAGAGTTTCCATGGATTTTGTTGGAGGGCTGCCTAAATCTAGGAAAGGTCATGATTATTTGTATGTTGATGTGGGTAGGTTCAACAAAATGTGTATTTTGATACCTTGTAATAAACAGATTACAGCTGAACAAACTGCAAAAATGTTCTTTCAACATGTATGGGTTCATTTTGGATTGCCCACTTCCATCGTATCTAATCGAGACACCTGATTTGTGGGGAAGTTTTGGTAAAGTCTGTGGGAACTGATGGACACCAAACTGAAGAAAAGCACAGCTTTTCATCCACAAACTGATGGCCAGACCGAAGTAGTTAACATGACAGTGATCCAGTTACTCAGGGGATATTGCAACAAGAATCCTAAGCCTTGGGATGAACATTTGTGTTATGTGCAGCATGCTTACAACAGAGCAAAACATTCTTCTACACAGATATCTCCTTTTGAGACTTGTTTTGGTTTCACACCAAGGTCACCTTTGGATTTTGTCTTTGGTAAAGACACCATAGTTGAGGGACACAGTGATGTGGACAGGGTAACTAGGTTCATTGAAAAAATCCAAGAGATCCTCCAGGCAGTACAGGAACAGCTAGAGAAGAGCCAAGCCAAATACAAGGCAAGGCATGACAAGCATCGGATGGAGCATAGTTTTCAAGTTGGAGACCAAGTCTGGCTGTACATCAACAAGGATAGAATGCAAGGTGAAGGTAAAAATCTAAAGCCTATCAGGTATGGACCCTTCAAGATACTTGAGAGAATTGGTGAGAATGCTTTTCGCCTTGATCTACTAGCTTACATGCACATCTACTTAGTCGTAAATGCAGATTTCTTGAGACTATTTGAACCCTCACTAATTGAGGATCTCGAAGAGCAGAGTCAATTGCCTTCTATTGATGACCTGTTACTTGAATATCTTAATGAATTGCAGGAAGACACGGTTCTAGACAGGAAGGTGAGAGCGAAACATAGGGGAGATGTTGAGTACCTAAAAATTGGGCTCAAGGGTTCAAAGCCGAGTAGTGCAAAGTGGATAGAGATTGAACAAGTGAGACAATTGTACCCTCACTTAGTAATGCTTGAAAACCAACATTTGGTGGTCCAAAAGCTTTTTCAGTGGGAAGGTCGTGATCCGAATTGGATCCATGAAAATTTCAAAGTTCTATGACTATATCAAATCATGGCAGACTTCAAAAACTTGTGGATAATGAGCTATCAGGAAGACCTTTGGATAGTGGCAGTTTGTAGCTAGCAAGGAACGACGAGGACCTCGGTTAAAGCACGCTGATCGAGGTCCATGGAGACTGCGCAGGGCACAAACTAGTAGTTAGGAAGTCCAGATCGGAAAACGACACATCGTTGGGAAAAACCCTTGAAGAAGGAAAGGCCCTGGGCGCTCAGTCACAAGGAAAGCTGAAAAACCGTGGGAAAAGTGTTAAAGAGAAAGGCGAGTCCCACACTCCAAAACCGATGGAATATCGGAGGCGTTTTGGGAAGTAAGCGAAATTGTCAGGAGACCCAGCGATTCCATACAGCAAACGACGCGTGTCCGGCGGATGAGAGAGAAAACTGCCTCTCATCGCAGGCTAACGTCCAAGCAAGTCAACCGTGCGATATGAGCGATAACCATAGGACCTAGAGGCCCCAGATCTATTGGCGGAGATTGCGCCCGATGGGAAACTAGATCTGGAGGGAGAATTAAGCAATGACATATAAAAGTCTGAAGTCCGATTTGAGGAAGAGCTGACACAGTTCGTGAGAGGACAAGTGGCCACTTCCATGTGAGATGTTACACAATGGTGATGACACAAAGGCAGGGAAATCCAAGAAAATAGCAGCAGGTGATCCAAAGAGGTGGAAGAGGAAACGAATAGTCATGCGACGTATTGGCTTTAAGCCATGAATAGACAAAGAACAAAAACAAGCAAGACAGAAGGCTTGAAGAAAAAGAAGCAATGTCAGAAAGAAGAGAACAATGAAGAAGGAGACAAAAGAGACAGAAGTAGACGCAGAGAGCCAAGCTAACCTACAGAGATAAGGCAACATCGAGCAAACAAAAGGCTTGAGAGGTTCAAGCAATCCCTGTGAGGATATCTGTTAGGAACTGACTGCCAAATTGGACTCATCCCATTAAGACCAATTTGAGGTCGAGACTTGGTAAGGAAGAGTCTGTGCACTCTAGTGGCTTTGGGAATCCAAGAACCACCCTGCTAAGCATCATTTGCTTCAGGAGACTCAATTTGAGCTCCTCATTGTAAAAATCTACTTTGAGGACACAATAAAAGAAGACCACCACTAAAAGTTGAACCGGAGACGTAGCCCAGGAGGATTGGGTGAACTCCTTATTAATTTGTTTTGTTCCTGCATTTCGCTTACTGTGTTTCTCTTACTGTTTTCCATTTTCCAGTGTCTGTGTATTTTGCAATCTTATCGATCCATTGCCTAAGATAACATAGACACACACTAGCACTGAGGTCACTTACGAGTGATTTTCATATCACATAATAAAGTTAATCTACACTCATAATTTCTACATGGTATCAAAGCAAAGGTGATCGAAGCTGTGAACAGTATATTGAGAAGGGAAATTCGAAGTTTGAAGTTCTTGGTTGCAGGTGAAAAATCTAATTCTTATCATACTTCAAAGTTCACCAATGGCATTCAATGGCTTGAGACTCGAGTATGCTTTGGATGACAACTTGAATTACATATCATGGAAACATCGCATGGAAGCAGTATTAGAAGACAATGGTTTGAAGGATTTCATTGATCAAGAAATCCCTAAGGCAGCTGTAGCTAATGCACAAGAATTGGCTGAATGGAAGAAGTGTGTGGCGAAGGTGAGACAAATTCTTCTGGAGGGAGTTTGAGACCATATTTTCTCAAGTCTCCATGGGAAGGAGACTCTGTTTTCAATGTGGAAGACATTGAAGGACCTCTATCAGATTAGTAGCACCCAGAGGAAACTGGCGCTCAAGAATAAGCCTCAGAAAATCAAGATGGAGAAGGGCGATACTATTTCTACATATCTGAACAAGCTCACCACCTGCAAATATGAGCTTGGTAGTGTGGGAATAAATACAACCAATGATGATATGGTGAACCTCGCTCTCCTTGGCCTTCCAAAGAGCTAGAATAACTACCAGGACTCTGTGAATGGAAGGGAGAAACTTTCATATTGGGAACGAATGTGGTCGGATCTGATGCAAGAGGAGATTAGGAGGAGCACAAGAGATGGTTCTTCATCTAAGCATGATGATGAAGAAAATCTGGCCTTAGCAAGTAAGGCAAGGAAAGCGAAAGGGAAGGATTCCCATTCCAAATCGACTTCTTCTCATGGAGGGAAGAATATTGACAAATCTAAAGTGAGATGATTTAATTGTCATGATATGGGCCATTATACAACTAATTGTCCATTGAAGAAATCCAAGAAGGGATCTTCAAAAGGATCAAAAGGTGAGGCACTGGCCTCTCAGCTCGAATTAGATTTTACCCTCATCGCATGCATGGTTTCATCGATAGTGGGTTGTGTTTGGTATCTTGACAGTGGAGCCTCATTCCACATGACCGACGATAAAAGTTTATTTAGTACCTTGGAGGAGAAAGACCTCAAGATGCGCATAGAGATGGGTGATGATGGAAAGTACTGTGTTTTAGGAGAAGGCACAATTGCTTTTCAGAGGGAGCATGGAGCTCCTCTCACCTTGACTGATGTAAAATATGTGCCTGGATTAAAGAAGAACTTGGTATTAGTCGCGATGTTGGAGGACAAAGGCTACGATGTTGTCTTCAGTAAAGGAAAGGAATTCCTAAGACACATAGCCACGAGTTAGACCAAGAGGATTGGGATTCGAGTGAAGAATCTCTATAAACTAGAGGTAGATGATTGTGCTGCATTGAGTTCGAAAGCAGAATTGGTGCAAAGCCAAGACATTGGTGAGTTATGGCATAGGCGGTTGGGTCACTTGCATCATGGGGCCTTGAAGATAATGCAGCAGATCTCTACCGGACTTCCCAAAGGTAAACTTGAGCAAGTGGACACATGCAAAGGTTGTACCTTGGGAAAGTATGCAAAGTCTTCCTTTCATGATCGAGATAGTCGAGTTGAAGTGATCTTAAAATGAGTTCATACTGATTTGTGTGGACCATTCTTGATAGCATCCACCACGAAGCAAAGGTATTATGTGATTTTCATTGATGATTTTTCTCGTAAATGCTAGAATTATTTCATGCAGAAGAAGGATCAAACCTTCTCAAAGTTTTGTGAATTCAAAGCTTTGGTTGAGAAAGAGTCAGGGAAGAAGATCAAAGCCTTGAGAAGCGACAATGGTGGAGAGTATGTCTCTCAAGAGTTTAAATACTTCTGTGCAGCAGAAGGAATTAAACGGGAGTTGACGACACCTCATAACCTACAGCAGAATGGGGTGGTCGAGAGGAAGAACAAAACGATTGTGGGGGAAGCTCGGGCAATGCTGCATGACCAAGGGCTACCACTTCATTTGTGGGTTGAGGCATGCAACACAACGGTTTATTTGCAAAATAGAAGCCTGCATCACATACTTGGGATGAAGACACCAAAGGAAGCTTTCTCCAGGAAGAGACCAGATGTGGGTCACTTCAGGATCTTTGGCTCATCGGTATATTTCCATGTGACCAAGGATGCCCGAAAGAAACTTGAGCCAACAGCAGAGTTGGGGATACTTGTGGGGTACACTGATACACCCCACAATTATCGAGTGTACTTGCCTACCAGTCGAAGGACAATGGTTCACAAATATCTCAAGCTTGATGAGTAGAAGGCCATGCGAGTTTCCCTTGAGAGGGAGCTCCAACTATAGGTTGTGGGGGAACTTTTGGTTCCTAAGGAGGAGGAACCTCAGACTGATGTGATGTAGCCACATGTAGAGGTTCCAGGACTGGAGACATCCACTCAAGCAGAGTCTTCCAGAGAGGGATGGAAGCGCACAAGAGATGCTGACAGATTATTGTTGGATGCGAGAGAGAATGTGGGAGAACCATCTTCTCAACGCAGACAGAGGAGGTCACCTGAGAGGTACACTAGTTACATGGCCCTTGTTGGGGAATGTGTTGAGACCGAGCCATCTTCCTTTGAGGAAGCAGTGCAACAATAGATTTGGGTTGATGCTATGGTGGAGGAGTATGACTCCATAGTTCGGAACAATGTTTGGGATGTGGTTCCAAGACTAGAGAATGAGTCAGTTGTGAGTTCCCGTTGGCTTTACAAGGTAAAGCAAGTTGCTGATGGTAGTGTGGAGAAACATAAGGCAAGATTTGTTGCCCGTGTTTCTCACAGGTCGAGGGGATCGACTATGATGAGACTTTTTCTCTTGTAGCAAGGTACTCATCTATCAGATCAATGTTGGCACTATCAACACAGATGTGTTGGAAGATTCATCAGATGGATGTGAAGATTGCATTCCTCAATGTAAAGATTGAGGAAGAGGTGTACATAGAGCATCCAAAAGGTTTTGAGACCTTCAATTGTGAGTCGCATGTGTGCCGACTCAAGTGAGCTTTGTACGGGCTAAAGCAAGCACCTCATGCTTAGTACACCAAGATCGACAACTACTTAACCGGGTTGGGCTTCACAAAGAGTGAAGCAGATGCAAACCTATACCACATCATGGTAAAAGGTAAGCAGTTGATCATTGTTCTTTATGTTGATGATCTCATATTAACAGATGATGATCAATTGATCATGATGAAAGACATGGGTCTCATGCACTACTTCCTTGGTATGGAAGTGCGGAAGAAGGATGGGGAGTTGTTTGTGTCTCAGGGAAAGTATGCCAATGAGATACTTAGGAGATTCCACATGGAGAAGTGCAAGCCTGTGAAGACTCCTCTAGTAGGTAACTGGAGGACGGAGTATGCTACTTCAAGAGAAGTAGTAGAGGCTACTGTGTATCGGCAGCTTGTGGGTTCACTGATGTATTTAGTGAATACCCGACCATATTTTTGTTATGCGGTGAACCAGCTAAGTCAAGCTATGGTTCAGCCTACCAAAATGTTTTGGAATGAAGCTAAGCATGTTTTGAGATACCTCAGAGGCACATCTCAATTTGGATTATGGTACAGACGGACAAAGGGAGTGAAGCTATAGGGCTTCAATTGTTGGACACCTAATCCTCAATGGGTCAATGTGGAAGCCGAATAGACAAAAGGAGTCCAAGAGACCTTGGGATGTGAAACCCAATGGTCAAACCATGTATTATAAATGTATATCTCTTGTTAATAAAAATGTATTCTCATGTTTTATCCTTCAGATTCTCTTGCTGCCATGTGTGTTTAACATGGTATCAGAGGAGGCGTATTCCTGCCCTAGATAATTTCTTTGAGCCATTTGTTTTATGGTCTTTATGAGCAGGTCCTATTTTTAGTATTCCTGCCTTTGTAACTCCTTGTATCAGTCTTTATGCCATATTTTCTCTCTATGCCCTCTGCTCTCCTTGGACTGTGCATAATTTTCCTTTCTGCGCTCTCTGGGCTCTCTGCATAACCATTGTTTGCCATATTCCATATATTTTGACCTACTGGATATGAACTAGATATTCCCTTATTCATAATCACTAGCATATAAATCATAGCGCTGCTCCTCTGCTCTTCGCTGATCGTTTCTACTCATAATCACCTGCATAAATCAGAGCGTCAGTTTTGCAAATCCCCAGTTTAAGTTGAACTACTTCTTAAATAGCATTAGTCCGAGCGTCCTGTGCTTTGGCTTTCTCAAGGGGTGCCTGACAATACTTGGTGTAACGTCTTTGCGTCTACTCCTAGCCAATGACCTTTCCATTCAGGTCTGACCATACTCGCATAGCCCGGATGTGAAGTTCGAATTGTCTGCGCCTTCAGCATCAACAGAAAATCTTCACAAAATTGTTGCCTTGGATTCCATCTTTACCTATCTATCTACTTGTTTCTTGTCCAATAATGCATGTAACGCCTGGTCCAATTATTCCTGTCATATGGTTTTGTGGTATTGAACACTAAACGTATCAGTGCCTTTCTTACCAATAGTCTGCCCTGCCACATTGAAACTAGTTTGCATGGTAGCATTACGATTACAATGTTTTCAGACCTCATCGAAGGTTCTATCCATTTTGTTGCATTCTGCGCAAATGAGAGAATGGCAATTTAAAATTGAGAGTCTTCTTGAATCTCAAATCTCCATGCATTTGAATCCATCGAGCGGATGAATCCAAGCCTAATTAACCATCAAGGACATTTCATTACAAATTTGATGAGTAATGCATCAATATTCCCTTCATCGTGCTATTTCTGAAGATCTAACTGAGTTTGATTCCAAAGGAACCTTAGTATTGTGGAGAGAATTTGTCATTGCAGGTAGGCAAACTTCCTTATTGCAAGAGGTTGAAGTTTCAACTATCCAGCGAAACCAAGATGTTTTTGAAGGCCGAATTGTGTGAGCATCTTCAAAAATTACCGTGCCAAGGAAGAAGCCGATTTTTCCTTCACTAAAGAGGCAGAGTATTCCTGTAATTTATTGGCTCAAATTTTCCAGTCCAAGAAGGTCGCCCTCTATTCCATTGGTGCCGTCATTTTCTATGGTCTGAGTTCTGCTTACCGAAGGGTCGAGTTTGCCACTGTCAGAGAGGCCTACACATTGACTGAAGTTCTGTCGCTCTTGGAGGATTAGTTTGGTGTTAGAGGACGGGGTCTTTATTATCAAATGGAGCATCAATTTATGTGGGTCGAATTTTAGTGGGTCGTGGACTTCTCCCCAAACAGATTTACACCCTTGTACGTGGGCTGAGCATTCCTTATAATCTTCCTTCACATTTAGTGAGTCTTGGGGGACGAGTTCTTGAATATTTGGGTTGTAGCTGACCGCTTTATGAACTATGGCATTTACTAAACCTATATGTATCAGATTTGAGACTCACTGATGTTAGGATATTCCGACACATAGGAATAGTTAAGTTCAACTTGGTCTAGTATAGAGTTAGGTATAGAGTTAGGTAAAGTGTGTTTCTTTACCGTTGTACATTTTGTAACTTACAATCCGACGGTCACGATATGTAGTGATCCGACGGTTCATTCTCTCCTCGGTATTACCGACACTTGATCCGTGGCTTGACACCCGATTGGTCCATGAATTCTATTTAAAGCGCATGGAGGGTCATTTGTAGGTTAACCGTGCTTGAGAGAAGCTTATGTAAATTTTCATTCTTTTATTAATAAATTGCCTGTAGTAGCCACGTTGGCGCAGGCCGTGGACTGTTTCCCTCTCTGAGGGTTTTAACCACGTCAAAATACTGGTGTATTGATCTGTCATCTGTTTGTGAGTGGTGTCCTTTTGGTGTTCTGTTTGAGGAACTTACCCTGAAATTCCTACATGGTATCAGAGCTATTTGAGGGCCGCGTCCGTTGGTGATCCAAATCTGAAGCCGGTAGAACTGCATGCGGCTGTCGTTTCCTAGATCTACTGTTTCTGACTGCTTTCGGGCCGAGAAGACTGCTCTGTTGTGTTCAGAGCATCTGTTCCAGTGAGGAACCCCTTTCGTTTCACGCGAAAAGGTTTCCGGTAGCCCTATCTGCGTCATTTTTAAGATCTGGAGGTATACAGTCTTTATTTGCAGTTTACTGTTATTTTCTATCTGCTTATTT